>BQNB010099505.1:0-24909 GCA_026074375.1 Tanacetum coccineum | reverse complement strand
GTTTTGGTTTGTTTGGAATTAGGCACAGTTGGATTATGAAAAAAAATTATTTTTTACCCTATTACCAAAATCTAAATTTGGTGTAAAAATAAGCTAAAATGCTATAGAAAAAAATTTTATTTTACTTAATTTTTCCCGAAAAAAGTGTCGCTAAAAGGTGTCGACCGAAAAAAAATTTACCCTATTACCAAAATTTGAATTTGATGTAAAAATAAGTTATAAAGGCTATATAAAAAATTACATATTACTCAACTTTTTCGGTAAAAAAAAGTGTCGCTAAAAAGGGTGTCGTCTGGATACTTTTTTTTTTTTAAATCAAACCGCTGCTAGTGTAAGCAAACCGCCGTGTAATAGAATAATCAAACCGCTGCTTCTTTTGACAACTCGCTGCCCTAATAAAATACTCAAATCGCTGTTTGGTAACTCGCTGTTTAGCAACTCGCTGTTTAGCAACTCGCTGTTAGCAACTCGCTGTTAGCAACTCGCTGTTTAGCAACTCGCCGTTTAGCAACTCGCTGTTTAGCAACTCGCCGTTTAGCAACTCGCCACTGTGGTCAACAAACCGCTGTTGACTATTTCCTTAAATCGTGGATCTTGTCCCTACCTTTTGTCAAACCGCCGTGAAGAACAAATAATTAAATAAGCAACCCTCCACGATGAACACAAGGTCGAATTTGACAAAATCACTCAAATAAGCTTTTCTATCCACGAATCAAGGCTCTAACATGCAATACTAAGTGTGTATATCAAGTTTAAGCACACCTTAACTCGTATTTCTTTGAGAATCGTCCAAAATTAGTCAACTCTCCACGAAGAACACTAACCTTTTAAAGCTTATAATTCGAACTTTAAGCTTGTATAATACACGAAATTTGTAACAATCTTACCTTTTGATGTGTAGAATAAGTAGAGAGCAAGATTAACCAACAACCAAGCCCAAATAAAATTTTAAGCCGTGGGTTGTTCTAAGCAAAATAAGCCACGAAATTTGCTAATCAACCACAAGAATCAAACACAAATCCACCCTTTGCTCTGATGCCAATTGTAGGATCCCGTAATCACTTCATAACATATATATCATACACGAATTTGATCTAGAAAAGAGAAAGGAGGTGAGTTGTTTTAGAGAGAGAAAGAAGAGAGAGAGAGAGAGATGAGAGAATTTTGGAAAGGAAAGATTTTTTATTTTAACAACTAACTTTTTCTAAATAAGAAAAAGCTTATATACCCCGTCACGTTAAAGGTACGCGCGGGATATTTAACTAGGACCCGGGCTCGGGTTTTGCTTGGGATTAAACCCGAAACATATACAATATTAGATTCACTATCGAGCCCGATTCTCGATAATATCCTATTACAACATTAACTAATTAGAGACCGAAGCTCCATCGTAGAGTGATCGAGCTTCCTTGTTCGACTCAATAAATTGAGGCTAACAAAATGCTTCTTCAAATTCTGTATTCACATCTTTTTCAATTACCAATTGTGTCATGATTCCTTGTTGTTGACGTCTCTGTTCCTCAATGCTAACTGATTTTGCAAGCAAGACTGCTTCATCTTCAGTTTCAAGGAGGTTGTCAGCATGAGTGATTGTTCTTTTTCTCCTTGGAACAACATCTTTCTTTGGCTTGCTCGATACATTCACTTCTTGGTTATATGAACACATATACCCCTTTCCCCGTCCTCTTCTAACTGTAGACACATTTTGCTCTTCTCGAGTGTCTTGATCATTGTCTTTCCCACTTTGATCCTTCTTAGTCTTATAGTACTTGTATCCGGCTGACTGTTTAATGGCATCATTAATAATAGAATCTAGTATTTCCAGTCCAAACTTGAGCTCTCCATTAACTATGTTGATCAACTTTGATAAAGGTGAGTCATGTCCTTCACTATGCATCTATGCATCAGATCTTCAAGGAATACTTTTGTTTATGGATAAGAAGTGATCTATAATGAGTTTTGTGAAGCGAGCATAGAGTAGTTTTATCTGTTTTTTCGGCCTTGACATCCTATTTATGGCTTGCCATTCGAATTCATCCTAAATTAATGATGCATAATCCAAATTGTCAAAGTATACCATGCCTTAAAGGATTTGAAGTACCGATAGTCTTGCTCTATCAAATCTTGTTTCTTTACCAGTGAGACATCTGTTTACGACACTCAGAATATCTCTTCATGGTTGATAAAGTCTTGTTGCAATAAATTGTGAAACTATAGTCATTTTTTGTTTTGGATCTTCATCACAACCCAGTGTCTTGATGAAATCAAGGAGTTCTTTTTCTATAGGAGGTTTGGTAAAATTGGTAACGTTTAGTGGCATCTGCAGCACAGTGCGGAGTAGTTCAGCATTGAGAGTGAATTGTTGTGTGTCAAGTTTGAAGTGAATGTGTTGGTGCTTGAATTGTGTGTAAGTGTTGTCCAAAACTGCTGCATGTATATTACTGGTACGGTTGCAGTTAAGGAAATTAGTTTGTACAGTTTGTGGTGTTTGAGAATTGAAACAATAAGTCTCACAAATGAATCAGTGATGATTAAATATGAAGCGATTCGCTGATTTCTCTTTGTAATCTTGAGTCTGTTATCTCTTGGAACCAACTCCTCTTCAAATACAATTGTTGCGTGTGGATTTGATCGAGACATGTTCAATTCTAATAATAAAATTCAAAGTTGATTAGTTTCACATGAATACAAACTTAAGCACATTTATTTCATTTTTTGTTTTTATTCTCCCTATCTGTTTTGTATGGACGAGCAATTCTTTTTGTCCATACTTATGTCATTTTTCTTTCTCATGCGCCTTGTACTTGCTTTTTCGGACATAAGATGTATGCTCGTTTCTTTTCACATACAATTTTTATCTATCGTTATGTTTTTGTTTATCCTTACCTAAATTATATTCGAGGATACTATTTCTATAAAATACAAGATGGAAGAATGAATGAGAATTTTTATGTTTCTAATGCTCAAAAGTGTTCATCTTACCAATCTTTAAAGAAATAGCATTATTTGTGTGGAAGAAAAAACTTTTTAGAAAACGATTGATTCGGATGAGAATGAGTTTTCCTTTTAGTAAAGTGACCTTGAGCCCCGAAGATACACTGATTTGTTAAAGAGATGCATTGTCAGCTTTTAGGTGATAACTAGCCCTAATAACCATCTTGATTTATCAGTAACTCTTAGTTAAATTATTTCAAATTAGACTCAAAATAACTTGTTTTTATGTGAAATTTCATTTTGCAAAGGCATTGGGTTATTTTTGAAATCAATAGATAATGATGTGTAAAAATATGTAGCAATAAAGTGTTAATACAAATATTCGCGTAAAAACAATATTTATATTTAATGATCTTCGAGTTTTGATAATAACAAATATAATGTCATACTATGTAAAAGATTACGTAAACAAGTTATTTAGTCGTAAGTTTACTTGACGACGACAAATCACTTAAGGTATGAATATGGCATTATATAGCATAGTTAATGATCAAAGAAAAATATCTTTTCTTGCATTCAAACTTAATTATTTGCATAAACCTTTTCTAATCAAATGATTTCTAGAAACACATGGTTAATTAAGCTAGTTATATTAATCATGTAAGACAAAATAAGATTAACTATAAGTGAAAACAATCTTTCCAAATCTAGAAAATCTTTCCTTATTTATGTTAAAAAATATTTTCTTCTAGAAGAATCTAATTAATCTGATTTTAAAGTACAAAAGAATATTTTGTTAAGATTTAGGGTTAATCACTAAAATACAAAATCTGAGCCAGCTGCACCCCACGGATCCACCTAAACCAAAGACGAATCCAGGGTATGGTGCATTCATAGATCCGTGCGTCCAGACAACTAGACCAGATTTGAATTTCAAATGTTGGCTATAAATACCAACCTCATGTCGTCATTATAGACAACCATTTCCAATATTTTTCTCTCTTCTATATTTATATTTTTCATTCTTTGATCATTATACTTGTTCTATGATCCATTACAAGTGATCCAATTTTTCCACTCTTTAGTGAAGAACACAAACGAAGACGTGAAGCTTCAAGTGTTATTAGTTTAGTCGAGTCATCACATTTGTGATATTTATCTCTCTTTAATTTCTTGTGTTGTGTGTATCATCTGTGTATCATAGGTTACTATTTTAGGCCTTAAAATACGTAGTGTGTTAGATTGGTTCTATCTCGAAGTAGAACTCGATATTTAGTTTCGTACCAGAAAAAGTGTAAGCGACATGTACGGTTTTCTCCGCCTAAAGGGAGCTTGTTAACAGATCACTTCTGATTATACCCTTTCTAAATATAAATATAAATATAAATATAAATATAAATATAAATATAAATATAAATATAAATATAAATATAAAATACTTATAAATATATAAATAAGAGGATAAGAATCAAAAAATCACAATTATAGTAATCCGGGAGTATGATTCCCGGGTCGTTATCCCCAACGAGGAATGCAATTGAAAGTCGAGAGTCGTTTTGAGAATCGATGCTTGAATGGAACAAGATTATAATTGGTTATCTAAAACTACGAGAAAATTAAGGCAAAAACTTAAAAACAATGAAGGTAAGACAAATTTTAGCTAAAAACGCAAAACGGGAATCCTAAACGGGACCTAAAAACCCTAAATTATCAAATTTAAGTCCTAAAATGATCTTTTTGGTTTTTAAAAGTCTTAATTGACTAAAAAGCTAGAACAAAGAAAACTAGACCAAAAACGGAAAAGATTTAAGCTTAAAAACACTAAAAACATGAACGGGATTCAATCCCGTTCTTTAAAAAAAATCAAATTTTGCAATTTAAACCCTACGAGAGCCAATCTAATTTTCCTAAGTCCTAAATGTTAAAAGAAAATTTTCTAAAAAAGAATTATATTTTTTTGACTTTTTTATAATTTTTTATGAATTAAAAACGATTTTAATGAAATTAAATGTTTAAAAATACTAAACTATTTAATAAAAATCTAAAAAAATAGCAAAAGTGCATTGAACAATGAGGGATCTAATAAAAATAAAATGGGGAAAACAACTTATCAAATAAGCTGTGAAATAAGCCAAAAATGGCTTATAAGCTAAAATGGCCAAAACTACTAAAAAGAATTAATGTTGCAAACTAAAATCGAAAAGGTCCCCAGGGCAAGTGGTTGAGTATGTGTTGTGAAAAATCGTTTGCTGATAAGGGTGAGGTCCCGGGTTCGAGCCTTGCTCACCTAGGACTTCCCCTAATCCCAAATGTTTTTGTTTTTGCCATTTTTTTATAACTTTTTAAAAGAGCAACAAATAACATTTTTTACAAAAACACTTTTTTTATCAACCACAAATAAGCACAAAATAAGCAGTTAAAGGGACAGAATAAGCTAAACACTACTAAACCATAAAATGCTAACTGTTTGCATTATTTAAGCCTAATAAGCAAACCAAAAAGAGAATTAAGCTAAAACATATAAAAAGGCATATCTAAAAAGCACTTAAGAACAAAAATAAGCAACTACAATAAGTTAGAATGGCAGTTTAATCAAAAAGCTATAAAACTTAAAAAATTTAAGCTAGAATGCAAATAAGCTTAAACAAGCTCTAAACTGAAAGAAATAAGCTAAAATGGGCTTAATCTAACCTAATAAGCTAAACTAAAACTAGAATAAGCAAAAGCGATAAGCCTAAATAAGAAAATAGTATTTTGGCCAAAACTGATAAGCAAAAAGGCCAAGAGGGACTTTTCTAGCTTAAAAATAAGCTAGCAAAAGGATCCTTATGGCTTAGTGGCTTATACCACTAAAAAGATTGGCCAAAAAGCTACAATAAGCAACAATGAAAAAGCAGTTTGAAATTCAGATAAGCACTTAAAAAGCTTCATGAAAAAGGCATCTCACACAGATTCAACACTTAGACAAATTTTTGCAAACTTTTGCAATCTTAACAAATCACCACTTTTGAGCTTAAAAATAAGCAAACAAACAGATCCTTATGACTTAATAACCTACAAACAGATTAAGCTTTGACCTCAAAGAGCAAGGATCAACAATCAAAAAGCATTTTGAAATTCAGGATAAGCCACAATAAGCAATTGAAAAAGCAACTTCTCAAATTTTTCATTACTTAGCAATTTTTTTGACAGTTTTGGCAAAATGCAAACTACAAATGCAGGCCTATTTCTTATGGTTTCTAACCTGTTTTAACTCATTCATGAACACAAAAACTTCACAAAATGACAATAAGCAAGATCACAATCAAATAAGCAAATGCAATGAGCTTAAACCTCACAGTTTCAAACCACAATTTCTTAAAAACTTAAAAATGAGATTTAATACTTAAACACTTAAACAAACTGAATTTTAGGACTAATATAAGCTAAGCTAAACTAACTCAAGAGTCAAAGTGCATTTTTGACCCATTATGACCCATTAAACAGGTTAAACCAAACACCCCTTTACTAACTGATTTGCAAATTTTTAACTTGTATAAACTGATTTAAGCCAAATTTTGAAAAGACCAGATGTTCAACAAGCACAATAAGCAGTACTAAGCATGTCTCAACAGTAGTTAAGCACTTAAATAAGCCAGAACAAGTTATGCAATTCTATAAGCTAATATAAGACAGATTTAAGAAAAACTTACACAAAAGATTTTTTAAACTACAAGCTAAGCATTTTAAGCAATAAACATCATAAATAAGCAGTAGTAAGCATAAATAAGCACAAATAAGCAGTAAATAAGCAATGCTACAGTATTAAGCTAAAGGGCAAACAAGTGCTCTTAGAGCTATTCTACAAGCTCTAGCTTGTATAAAACAAGCTAGTAAAAGCAATATAAGCCCTTCCCTTTTAGGCTTATCTTCCAAAGAGCTTTTTGAGTGAGTTTTTGTGAACTAGTTATTAAGCAACAAGAAACTAAAAAGTTTTCATTGCTTAAGTACAAACAGCTTATAAGAGCTTAATATAAAAGCTTATAGTGAATTTTGAAACATATATGAACTTAAAAGCTTGCAAACGGATTTTAAAACCAAACTTAAAATTTTATTAAACTCTTTAAAAACATTACAAGGAAAAAGAACAATAAGCTAAAATGAAACTAAAATAAGCTGAAAAGTAAAAACTAGGTTGCCCACAATGGCTTACAAAGGACCTATTTATACTAAGCTTAAGAATATTCTAGGTCATGTGTTTTTTTTGCTGAGATGGTTCATAGTTGTGCTTCTTGTATGAGGTAAGTCTTAAATCAATCTTAGCCCTCCATTTTGAGTAGTCCCCAAGCTAAATGATCATGGCCCTTGAATCTTTGTCTTCTTTCATAGATGAATTAGAGTGTAAAGGATTGCCAAGGTGGCAATTGGTGGGATAAGGTTGGCAAAGGTGTTGGTCGACATAGGGGAGAAGAAAGGGGGATGATGTTGGTTTATTATTTGGCGGGTAGTGGAGACAGGGTAACTGAGAAAGATGTACAGTTGTTCCCGCTTTATTTTGAAGTTTGGGAAATGGGCAAAACAAGCCCCTCAATGTGTATAAGTGTATATCAACCACAGTCCTTGATGTTTGCATATTTGGCCCTTTTGGTTATAGATGGTTTGCACTGTTAGTCCTTAAAGGACTAACGGGGTAAAGGTTAACGAGTAACGGGTGTTGACAGGAGTTATAAGGGGTGATGGGCTTGGTGTTTGGGCCGGTGTTATAAAAAGAAGGGTGTTGGGCTTTTTGGAGGTTTTAGGCTTATAAAGTTTGAAAATTATAAGTGGGTTGTCCCAGGCCCACTAGGTGGGTACGGGTGGGCCTACTTTTGACAATTTAGGTTTTCGGGTTCGGTTTTCGAAGCTCTTTCCAATGCCTCACACTAGGGTTGACTTTGACTTTTTGACTTTTGTTGACTTTGACTTTGTCTTTTTGACTTCTCACCATCTTTCCGTTCTCGTGCTCGGTTTTGTCGTTTTGGCTTCGATTTTTGTCCTTTTCTTGGATATCCATTTCCTGCATAATACAAATGTAAAACATACAAATACAATGTATTTTTGGTACGTTTTTAGTCATTTAAGTACGGTTTTAGTGGTCAAAGGTATGTGTAATTAAACGCATACCATCACCCTGCATTGCGAACAAACTGTTCCCAATAATAAACTCCAGCCTTGTAATTTTAGGAACAAATTTCATCTTCTTGTTCATGTACGGGGATAACAGGTAAGAAGAAGGTTTCACAATTCGCTTTTCGGGACAAGGACTTGCTTTAGAAGCACTAGTAGGCATTCTATCAGGAGTAAGCGGCCCTTGATTCAATACTTCCATTGTCACCAAATTTTGACCAAATAAGTCACCCTAAATAAAAGAGAAAAAAGATTTAATTAAAAATAAATAAATTTTAGGAAATAGAAAAAAACCTGTATAGTGTTAGAATATTACGTATAAGTTCTCATCAGTTATAGAATCAATCATCTCTCCAACTAAATCTGCATTTCTTTCTAACCATTGGGTATACGACTCAGGTTTACTCAAGATTTCATATTCTTTAGCTGGTATTTCTTCAACAATGGTTTCTTGAATAGTTGGATCGACTGATTCTTTTTCAACAACTTGGTTCTTGGGACTTTTATAGCTGCCAGTTGGCTGCTTGTCAAAATTATCTAAACTAACTTTGCTAAAACCACAACTCGGATTGCTACCCACAGGCTCTTTATCATTCAAATTATCATCAACGTTTCCTTGATCATTGTCATCATCCCCATCACTGTCATTTCCACCATCTACAGAACTTACATCAACATCAATGAAATAGGATCTCTAAAAACTTGGATATAATTTTCTAGAAGTTCAATGAACTTTTCATAACAAGGATAAACTGAGCTAGCTTTCCTCATTAAATCTTATAGAAAAACTCTTTTAGAACAAATTATAGCAAGCTTCTCTTCAGCTTTTTTAAACAAAGCCTATAGTTAATCAAATACAGTACCATAGTTAATTACATGAGGTTAGCTTATATCATAATTGATCAAAAATATAATCACATGAGATTACCTAAAATAAAGAATGAGACTACTTACAAAATAACAAGTGATTCAGTTAGAATCACACGCGATTTAGATTGAATCACATGGTAGTCAGTCTAAATCATATGTGATTCAGTTTGAATCTCATGTGATTCAATTTGAACAAATGTAAATCATTTGGAAAAACAAATTAAATTAATTAATTAACCTCTCGCTTAGAAGTTTCCAATGAAGAAACCCTAGTAAAACCTGCGGTCTCTTAAAGCTTGGACTCGATCCATTTATCATGAAGTTCTAACACCCAATAACATGTTATTTTATTTCTAGATCATGTCTTTGTCTCATCAAAGTTGAAGTCCAGTCTTTGATAGTTGGACGAGTACGAACGACAGGAAACCTATCGAACATTGTAGAATCTAGATACAAAAGCTGGAAAACAAAATTATAAATATACAAGCACGAAAAAAGAATTTAAAGTTGGATGAATTTAAAAACTTACAATGAGGAATGTAAATGGACCAAGGTATTGCACAGTTCTTTTCTTCGGGAGTTTACTGTCTACAAGGCAATTATGAATGTAGCCGCACCAATCAATTTTAGAAATATCACAATCCTCACGCAGGCGTCTAACTACATCCAGACAAATCTGTCCCCTCAAACCAGCAACTCTACCCATTGTGTTAGTAAACTAGGTTAGAAAGTTAACTTTGAAAATAAAGTCAACTTGCTGAGCAAAAATAACCTTGGAAGTGATATCACCTACTCGGATATCCTTCAATGGATCAACCCACAAACTCACAAAGTCATGCTCAATTGGTCTGGCATCTAACGAAAATAACAAAATACCACCAACAGGGATACCTAAGATATCATAGATTTTTGATGGAGTGACCTCGACATAATCACCAGTATCGAAAGTCACCCTGTAAGTTGTTGGACTAAAGTTTGCCACCATATACCTTCCCAACCTCGACGGTATTTTATCAATGGAAACATTATGAAAAGAACTAAAACCTATTTCCGATAAAAAAAAAACTCCACATATCCACTCTTGCTTCATGAATGGCAGAAAAAAGAGAGCTAGAAAGTCCTTGCACGCATAGTTGGAAAACACGACAAATACTTTTCATGTGCTGCTTCTGCAAGCGTCAACTGTTTTTCTTTTTTGATACCTTTCTTCTTAGACTTCAGGCCACTATCTTCATCAGAATATTCTTTCTTAATCTTCTTTAATTTTTTAAGCATACGCCTCACTTTCTCTTCATCAACAGACGAAGAATCAGAATCCGAACCACCCTTCCTTTTTCTCTTCAACTCAGCCTTTCTCTTCGTTTTTTTGCCTTTCGATCACTAACTACATTAGGTTAAGAATTAATATCAACTTCATCACTTTTAAGCTCAGAGTCAGAATACTTTATATCCATCTTACCTTTTACCATCTTCACTTCAACATTTTTTTTACTATGATCTTCCTTTGATAAAATTATTTTACGCTTAACATTTTCATTGGATTTTAAAACACGAACAGAAGCCTTCGCCTTAACTTCCAGCTTACATTTAGACTTGGACCTTAAAACAGGGACTTCTGAAACTACATTATGCTTGTCCTTAGGCTTAGGCTTATCCTTATGAATATCAGCCTTATGTTTGTTCTTTGGAAGCTCAGTCAGAACCTTTCCCATAACAACAAACGGCTTATCCTTTGCGTTGTCCTTAGGAAGCTCTGTCGGAACCTTACTCTTAACAACAGACGACGCCTTATGTAACAACCTGAGTTTTACGACGCATATGACGATCGTTAATTCGACGTCATAATTATTATTTTATAAATTAGTATGAACGAACGCCGACATTTAAATTTTATCTGTCATAAATAATTATTATTTTGACGTTTCGCGAGTCAACGCCGACATAATTATTATTTTATTTCGAACGAAAATTAGAAATTTTTATTTTTGACGTTTAGCGAGTCAACGTTTGACCGCTCGTTCGTTAATCGTTTTGAGCATCGTAAAAGTTTATGATGCGTCTCGTTATCATTATTGTGATCGTAAATTATCATTTTTACTAACCTTATAGTCTTTGTTTCTTGACCTTGGCCTAACTCGCGTTTAACGTTTACGTTTTTACTTAAGTGTCACTTTTAATTAAATATACACAAGTAAAATGCAAATAATAAAAATCAAAAAATATATATATATATAAACATGCATGCTTCTAGCTCCTTTAGCCGGCTATAGTATACAAACACACTCCAAACTTTTATTTTTCCAAAGCTACAATCATCATTGCTTGATACTCCCTATTTTGTTTAAACTCTTCACTTCACACAAGTAAACTCCTAGATCAAAAATCTTATTTCTCTCCTTCCTTTGGCTTGCTCTTGTCCGGCCACCTATATACACGCACATACAAAATCCTTTTTCAAGTTTTGATCATTTACACCTACTTAAACATCACTAAAAAATATTTAGGTGAATCAAGAATCAAGTGGAAGACATTGTTTTCTTTTCCTCCTTTCTTTTGGGATTTGAACGAAGCAACAAACACCCCTACCTTTGGGGTTTTGATTTTTCTAACTATCCAATATTGTTTAGGTGGTGTGTAATTAGTCATCCAGGGTGAAAAATGACACATGCAAGATGTTTTCATGCATGTTAAGATTTCATTAAAATAGGAAGGTTTTGGGTTGATTGAATTAAAATATAGTTAGTGGGTGAATATTTTAAAAAGGTTTAGAGAAGTTTGAATTGGTGAAACTTGTGGTTTGGGTTTGGTCGTGGGTTCGAACCAAGGGGGAAGACACACCAAGTGTGTTTGATTGTTTAAACATTAATCAAAACTAGTTTAGGTTGATTTGGTTTAATTAGAGTTGGAATTGGTTTTGGTTTTGGTTTGGTTTTGTACCTGAAGTCGCGGCTAAAAGGAACGAGGAACAAGTGTGTTCATTCATCGAGTCTGATCTTGCTACAATAGCCTTGTGAGCACCTTCTTTATATTTTGTTTCATTTGTTTCGCACATTTGATTTGATTAAATTCGTTGCATGTGATGAAATCTATAAGATATTGCGTCGTCTAGTTAGTTGTTGTTATAAATTGATTGAGCGAGTTAAATGTGAGTTATAGGCCATTTTAGATGTGCTGTGAGTGAGTTTTTGCGTCAAAAATGGATTTTGGCGCACTTTGTAACGGGTAGGTTTGGGCAGAAACTTTGGCGCGGAAAACGAGGATCGAGATTTTTGAAATCTGATTTTTGATTGAAAATATGATAAAGCTTTCTTAGACGATCGTTTTGACATAAAATTGAGCTTCTAACTCCTAATAACGAAGAAACTAGAGCTAAAACGAGATACTTTTAAGTGTAAAAATTCAGCATTTTGGGAAAATTGTAGTTGCTGACAGGAATTTAAATGCCTGTTTTGAGCACTTTCAAGTCCGTTTCGGCCTTCCGATGAAGCACGAAAGTTGCCCAAAATGACGTTTTACTTTGCCGGGGGTCACACCCAGCCAAGGCGGAAACACAAGGCCTAACAAGATAGGCATCATCACAACACATTGATGTCAACAATAGAGAATGTCTAAAATGTAATTATATTGAAATAAAGTGTTACGACGATACCAAACACAAGAGGGGTTTTGTATTGAGGTTAATCACACACCCAATACATTGACATAGAAAATAAATCCAAACTAAACATCACAACAAATTAAAATATCAAAAGTACGAAAATATACAATGAATACTCCAGAAAAGAAGACTCCATCATGCAATTCCTAAAGTCTCTCTATCCACAAATCTTTACATCCTTAACTTCGCTATGCTCACCTGAAAATGATGCTTAAAAACGTCAACATAACGGTTGGTGAGAGTCATAGGTTTACGATACACAATTCAAGCTTTAATTCAATTACTGTGATTATAAAAACAGAACATGGCATGACAATTAAGCTCACTATTATACAGGCTAACATGCATTCGTCCAAAACAACCATAACTAGGACGAAACGTGTCCCACGATCTAGTCCCGAAGCACGTCTTATGGTCATGGGTAGGAACGTTACCCGAAGCACTCGTCACATGGGTAGGAACGTTACCCCCGATCCAAAATACACAACATTGTCACAAAGAAATGGGTAGGAACGTTACCCCCGATCCAAAGCCATAAAATTTGGCACATAACATATAATAGCAACATAAATGTCCATGTGTCATTTAAACCACATAATCACAGCAATTAAAACATTTTAAGACCTTTGCATCATTTCCATCCCAAGAAAACAAAGTAAAAAATGGGACTATGAAACTCATCTGATGCAAAGCTACTTCACAAATATCATGAAATTCAACTAAACTCAAATAAAACTCAATGTTGCAACAGCGATTGAGGCTAAATGCCCAAGACAAGGTAACTATCCAATTGATGGACAACTAAGGTTTATATTATGAATATAAACCTTTACCATACTTCCCATAACTTACTCTATACTCATAAATACCTTTAATCATCCACATACACTCTCGACACTATTGTATACGCGTAGTTTTCGGCATCGAGACGTGCTCTATTTATAGTCATTTTATACCACAAAATAAAATACTAAATCACCAATTTACTTTTCCCCTTTTGTATTCAACATCCCAATCGTTAATAACAATGTGATATTTTATAAAAAATAATATTAAGCCTAACTATTTATAAAAAATGTATCATCACAAGTTACCACAAATTCGGATCTAACGCACACCAAAAAGGTTGATTTGTTTCTAAAAATAGCTTAACAATGAATTAATACTTGTTCTTTGAACTGGAGTTAATAGACTCATAAAATATGACCTCTGATTTTTGGCTAACCTAAATTCAACTTTTAAGTAGGGGTTTTACTCCCCGAAATCTGACCCGAATTTACTATTTTGACAACTTTTCTTGCAAAAATTATTTGGCTGACTTCCCTACCTCAAAACCTTTCGAGGCCAGACTTTTTGGAAACTAGACTCTATGAACTTCAATTTAGACATAAGATTCCATAACATAACTCATATTTTATTGCACTTGAGATTCATTCAATCAACATCATGACTCAAAATTCTGCCAACCCTAACTTCAATCTAACCTTCTAAACTAACTGTTATACCACATGCTCCAAATCTATTCCCAATCACTCCCGTATGGTTTTATATCATTAATTTACAGAAAATTTATGAACCTTAATTACTCCATCAATTAAAGTTACTAATTATAAAAGGATTAAACAAAAACTTAATTAAAAACATACTTAAACCTTTCCCTCGAACACACACGAATCAACACTTTGAATCTTGATAAAAAATTATTATTTTCTTCTTGTTCTTGGGGATTTCGACCAGCCAAAGGGAGAGAGAAAGAAAAAGTGATTTAGAGTTTTATTAAATTTGTATTTATACTATCTAGAGTCCTAATTGTAGTCAAATTAGTTCCCCTTTTTTTCTTTTTCTTATAACCGGCCGATTAACACCCCTTTTAATTTTTATTTTTTTTAATTATTTATTAATTACATATTAATCCCCTTTTTTTTATAAAAACCCTTTATTAATTATTAAACCTTATTAATTTAGTAAAGCCTTTAAATAAAAACTAGTTTTAACCTTACTAATTATAAATTTCATTTTAAAATTTTACTTTCTTAAATTAGAAATACTAAAGCTTAATTAATTTAAATACTAGACTTAAATCAATACTATGAATATATTATAAACTCTTACGCTCATATATCAAACATTCACCAAACAATACGATAACTCATAAATTTATGCTATCGTTTCCATTGCACAAAAATGTGAACGAAATGAAATAGCTACCAAAACCACAACTCAATCACTAATAGATGAACACGCATCATGGATTGATATCAAATACTCATATAAGATTACATAAGAACACAATCATAACACATATAAATACTTTAATCAACTCTAACGGCTTGACTAACCTGCTCAAGTCACGGTTGTCACAGTATCCCCTTCTTAAAGGAATCTTGTCCTGAGATTTAACTAGTAGGCTCAACATCATCATCAACAAATAATCGGGAATACTTAGCTTTCATATGGTCCTCATGCTCCCACATGAACTTAGGGCCACGCTTTGAATCTCATCTAACTTTCACGATAAGAAACCCACTGCTTACAACTTTGCTTACCCATACAAGGGTACAAATAGCAGCATAACAACTCTAAGCAAAAATAAACATCCAACTAAATGAACATCGCCCGTCTTTGAGGAAACTCATCAAAAACCTTAAGTTGTGTAACAACGTCTTTCATAACCTAACCTCGCAACTCATCAAACAAGAACTGTCTTGGAACTAAGTTATGAGTTGTTACAAAGCTCAACGTTTTTGAAGAATCAGCTCGACTTGGAGTTTATTCAAAATATAACATTAACCAAACCACCTCAGAACATTTAAGGGTGCACTAAAGTCTGCCAGTAACCCTATGTGTCTAACTTTACTTAGTACTTTCAACGATAGATTGCTCAACGAGCAAGTGTGGATACTTAGTTTTTATGAAATCCTCATGACCTCGCTTCAAGTTCCAGTGGACTTAACTATCAGAATCATACTACGCTTCAAACTTTTCACCACACGATAGATAATCTCAACAGGTTCTTCAACAAAATGAAGAGTTTTGTCTACCTTAATTTCTTCTAAGTGCACATGCAGATTTGTATCTGCTAAATACTTCTTTAAATTTGAAACACATCAAATACGCTACTAAATTATTGAGACAATCTTAATCAATAGGGCATAGGACTGATCCCTTTAATGATCTCAAATGATCCCACATATCTTGGTGCTAACATTTCTTTCTTTCCAAAATGCACTACATCTTTCCAAGACGACACTTCCAACATCACTTTATCACCAACTTCAACTCTAAATGTTTACGCATATTGCCAACATAGCTCTTTTGGCAATCTCTAGCCGCTTTGAGCTCTTCTTTAATCAATATCACTTTATTTGTTGTCTCTTGTACCAATTCTGGTCCAATCGACCGAATTTCTCTAATTTCAGCCCAAATAACATGTGACCTACACTTCTTTCCATACAACGCTTCAAATAGAGCACATCAAACACCTGAATGATAACTATTATTATAGAAAACTCAGTTAAGGGTAGATGAGTATCCTAATTACCATAAAAAAAATCAATCACGCACGCTCTCAACACATCCTTCAAAGTCTGAATGGTACGCTCACTTTGTCCGTCCGTTTGAGGATGATAAGTCGTATGCATGTTTTAGCCGTGTTCTCAATGCCTTCTGCAATGTCTACCAAAGCCGCGAAGTAAATCTTCCACCACGATCTGAGATGATCGACGCATGCACTCCATGCCTTGTTACTATCTCATTAGTGTAAAATCTCGCCAAATTCTTCATTTTAAAATCTTTACATACTACCATGTAATGGGCATACCTTAGTCAGTCTATCGACTATTACCCAATTCATATCATACCCACTACTTGATCATGGCAACCTTGATATAAAGTCCATAGTTATTATATCCTACTTCCACTCGGGTATCTCTAGTTGTTACAATAAACCCGAAGGTCTTTGATGTTTCAGCATTCACCTTTAAACAAGTCAAACAATTGCTAACATAGGTAGCAATATCCTTCTCCATACATGGCCACCATACATATCTCTAAGGTCATAGTACGTCTTATCCGCTCCCGAATGTACCAAGTATCTTGATGCATAAGCCTCGTCCATCATTAATGTCCTTACATCACATATTAATGGAACCCATATAAAATACATACCTCTAAATCTTAAGAGCAAACACTACTGCTCCTAATTCTAGGTGGAGTGTTGTATAATTTTTTCTCATGGATCTTCAATTGTCATGATGCATAGGCGATTACCTTGCCTCTTTGCATGAGTACATAACCTGATCCTTGATTTGACGCGTCGCGGCAAACTACAAAGTCTTCTGGTCCATCAGGCAATGACAATATTGGTGCATTACACAAATTGTCCTTCAAAGTTTGAAAAGTTTCTTCTTGTTCTCTGGCCCTCTCATACTTATGATTCTTCTGTGTCAGTGAAGCAAGGGGTTTAGCAATCTTAGAAAAATTTACGATGAAACGTCGGTAGTAACCTGTCAATCCTAAGAATGATCATATCTCGAATGGCGTCTTAGGTACTTTTTAATTCTTCATTGCTTCTATCTTACTAGAGTCTTCGTGAATATCATTGTTGTTAACCACATGTCTGAGAAAACGCACTTCTTGTAGCCATAATTCATACTTGGAAAACTAGGCAAACAACTTTTCCTTCTTCAGCAACTCCAACACCAACTTCAAATGAACCTCGTGATCCTCCTCAGACTTCGAGTAGATCAAGATATCATCGATAAACAAAATGAAAAACTTGTTTAAATACGGCTTGCACACCCGGTTCTTCAAGTCCATGAAAACCGTTGGTGCATTGGTTAACCCAAAAGGCATAATCGTAAACTCAAAGTGTCCATATCGCGTCCTAAATGCCGTCTTTAGAATATCTTCTCCATTTACTCTTAACTAATGGTAACCGGAACGAATATCTATCTTAGAGAAATAACTCGAAACTTATAACTAGTCGAACAATCCGTCGATCCTGAGGAGATTCTTGGTGGTCAGCTTGTGCAACTCTTGATAGTATGCACATTCGAAATGAACGTCCTTCTTTTGAACAACACAGGTGCTCCCCATGGAGAGTGACTTGGTCGAATAAAACGTATATCAATGACTTCTAAGGGTTATGAAATATTGAATAGGGTAGCAAACGAATATCGAATCAAAGGCTAGAATACATATAAGGGATTTTACATAAGCAAATAGATGTGGATCAAATGACATAAGAATCCTTTAAAGAAAGGACAGAATATCTATACCGATAGGAAACGCAAACAAAAAAATCAACAAAGCGTATCAAGACAAAAGGAACACATATCGAATAATGATACGTATCAAGATTGATATATACGAAAGATATAATTCTTATACCAATAATCGACTTTACTCGAAAGAACCAACTAAATACTGTTTTTATAAAAATTCATTTTGAAACAATAAAGACAGTCGTTTTAAAAAAAATCATTTTAAAAAATATCTTAAATATAATCTTTTTTTTTAAATTCGTTTTAAACATGGTTTTCATAAAAAAAATCAAAAGATAGTTATAAAAAATGTATCGCATTTTACCAATATAAATCAATTTAAACATACTTTTCACAAAATAAAATTTATCAAAAACAAACTTATAAAAATGTAAAGATTATCTTAAACATAGTTTTGACACTCAACCAATATCATATTGTTTTCATAAAAATAAAGAGACAATCATATAAAAGCGCTTATCACAATGTATTCATAAAACCATTTCAAGAATAGTTTTCCCTAAACACCATCAAGATATACTTCAAAAGGATTTTCATAACTCGACATCAATATAAAATATATTACTCAAACAAAGGACATCATAATTCCAAAAAGGATTGTAAAATACCGTAAAGACTCTAACACAGTTCTATTATTTGAAAGCGAAAGGGAGTATAAAGAACCATATAGTCAAAATAACAGTGAAACGAACATGCACAAGAGAAATTCATACGAAGACATTACTAACCAAAAGAAGAACGTAATGACTCATCTGTACTCATGATCGAAAAAACAACCATCAAAAAGCATCGGTACTAACATGCCGTAACATGTTACGAAAACAAAAGGATATATAAAGAACGGAGTAATGATCCGCACTAATATGTTAGGAACAATTAGTGCTTAAAAGAAAATTTTGATACTCATACGAGTAATCAGTACCACGAAAGAACCAATGAAACGTACCAATATCCAAAGAAGCAGATCCGAACAACCAATATTCATCAAGACGCCGGATAGAAAAGTTAGATCATCCATACCGACATGGTACGAACAAGGAATGCTAAAATGAGGGTTATATATCCGAGCAAATAATTGAGCAGACAAACGAACTCAATAATCGCAATAATAATAATATGTATCCGGGGTATCCACAAACGTTAGATAGAAGGGAAACTTACTATCTATGCAACTGAGCCTAACATAATCATGCATTAGGTAAAAGAGGGATTTCATAACTATATAACCAACCTTATCATGATCACACATATCACAACATATTACACTACCAGCTTACAAACAAACACTGATCAATGCAATCATGGTCACAAGTCCACGTGTGTGATGCCTTTATAATTATGTTGGCCACCATAATTATAATAGCATCCTTTCACACGTATACTTACTTCCAAGACTACACCTCTCAATGATAACGCACATATAAGCACATATACCACATTGCACATCTTAAACCACTCCAATATAACACAGAAAGGATGCTCCATCAAAGAAATACTTACTTATATAAAGATAAAATTGAAACGACATACAGGAACGAAAGTCTCGCAGCGCCTCCAAAATACGAAATATCCAAAAGAAAATATCAATAGCATTATGACGAGGTAAAAGACGAAATAAACTTAGTCTAGGCCTCGCTTGGGTTTGACTTTGCCTTCGCAAGAGTCACCCAACTCCGCGGGTCCAGGCCTACTATGAGCATCCGACAAGAGATCTAAGTCGGCCTCCTTCTTCGACTCTTCTAACTAACCTTCCTCATTCAGTTCCTCGAGAGGCTCCTCCTCAATTGGCTACTCTTCTAGATCTTCTGATATCGAGTAGCCCGTGGGTCAAAATAAAACTAAAAAATGAAAAAAAACAAAATGCCTAGATAGCTAAACACATAGACCCTATTATGTAGCTATATGAAGGACTCCTAGGTTATAGTCGAGGTCAAACCACCTACTTCTCTATAACCAATGGCTCTGATACCAATCTGTCACACCCCGCCAAGGCGGAAACACGAGGCGTAACAAGATAGGCATCATCACAACACATTGATGTCAACAATAGAGAATGTCTAAAATGTAATTATATTGAAAATAAAGTGTTATGACGATACCAAACACAAGAGGGGTCTTATATTGAGGTTAATCGTAAACCCAATACATTGACATAGAAAATAAATCCAACCCACAACAAATCAAAATATCTGAAGTACGAAAATATGCAATGAATACTCCAGAAAAGAAGACTCCATCATGCAATTCCTAAAGTCTCTCTATCCACAAATCTTTACATCCTTAACTTCGCTATGCTCACCTGAAAATGATGCTTAAAAACGTCAACATAACGGTTGGTGAGAGTCATAGGTTTACGACACACAATTCAAGCTTTAATTCAATTACTATGATTATAAAAACAGAACATGGCAGGACAATTAAGCTAATTATTATATAGGCTAACATGCATTCGTCCAAAACAACCATAACTAGGACGAAACGTGTCCCACGATCCAGTCCCGAAGCACGTCTTACGGTCATGGGTAGGAACGTTACCCGAAGCACTCGTCACATGGGTAGGAACGTTACCCCCGATCCAAAGCACACAACATTGTCACAAAGAAATGGGTAGGAACGTTACCCCCGATCCAAAGCCATAACATTTAGCACATAACATATAATAGCAACATAAAAGTCCATGCGTCATTTAAACCACATAATCACAGCAATTAAAACATTTTAAGACCTTTGCATCATTTCCATCCCAAGAAAACAAAGTAAAAAATGGGACTATGAAACTCATCTGATGCAAAGCTACTTCACAATATCATTGAAATCAACTAAACACAAATAAAACTCATGTTGCACGCGATTAGGCTAAATGCCCAAGACAATGTAACTATCAATTGATGGACTACTAGGTTTATATTATGATTATAAACCTTTTACCATACTTCCCATAACTTACTTATACTCTAAATACCTTTAATCATTCATTCTAGATTTCTAGTTTTTCGGCAGAATTTTATAGTCATTTTATGACCACAAATAAAATACTAAATCACCAATTTGACTTTTCCCCTTTTATTCCCTAACTTCCCAATGGGTTATGAACTAATGTGATTTTTTATAAAAAAATAATATTAAGCCTAACTATTTATAAAAAATTATCATCACAAAGTACTCAAATTCGGATCTGAACGCACACCAAAAAGTTTGATTTTTCTAAAAATACTTAGACAATGAATTAATACTTGTTCTTTGAACTGGAGTTAATAGACTCATAAAATATGACCTCTGATTTTTGGCTAACCTAAATTCAACTTTTAAGTAGGGGTTTTACTCCCCGAAATCAGACCCGAATTTACTTTTTTGACAACTTTTCTTTCAAAAATTATTTGACTAACTTTCCGACCTCAAAACCTTTCGAGGCCAGACTTTTTGAAAACTAGACTCTCTGAACTTCAATTTAAGCATAAGATTCATAACATAACTCATATTTATCATTGAGATATCATTCAATCAACATGACTCAAAATTCTGCCAAACCCTAACTTTCAATCTAACGCGTTCTAAACTAAACTGTTTATACCAACATGCTCCAAATCTATTCCTGATCACCCCCATATGGTTTTATATCATTAATTTACAGAAAATTTATGAACCTTAATTACTCCATCAATTAAAGTTACTAATTATAAAAAGATTAAACAAAAACTTAATTAATAACATACCTAAACCTTTCCCTCGAACACACACGAATCAACACTTTGAATCTTGATAAAAAAAATATTTTTCTTCTTCTTGTTCTTGAGGATTTCGACCAGCCAAAGGGAGAGGGAGAGAAAAAGTGATTTAAGGTTTTATTAAATTTGTATTTATACTATCTAGAGTCCTAATTGTAGTCAAATTAGTTCCCCTTTTTTTCTTTTTCTTATAACCGGCCGATTAACACCCCTTTTAATTTTTATTTTTTTTAATTATTTATTAATTACATATTAATCCCCTTTTTTTTATAAAAACCCTTTATTAATTATTAAACCTTATTAATTTAGTAAAGCCTTTAAATAAAAATTAGTTTTAAACTTACTAATTATAATATTCACTTTAAAATTTTACTTTCTTAAATTAAAAATACTAAAGCTTAATTAATTTAAATAATAGACTTAAATCAATACTATGAATATACTATAAACTCTTATGCTTATATATCTATCATTCACCAAATAATACGATAACTCATAAATTTATGCTATCGTTTCCATTGTCACAAAAATATGAACGAAATGAAATAGCTACCAAAACCACAACTCAATCACTAATAGATAAACACGCATCACGGATTGATATCAAATACTCATATAAGATCACATAAGCACACAATCATAACACATATAAATACTTTAATCAACTCTAACAGCTTGACTAATCTGTTCAAGTCACGGTTGTCACACTATCCCCTTCTTAAAGGAATCTTGTCCCGAGATTTAACTAGTAGGCTCAACATCATCATCAACAAATAATCGGGAATACTTAGCTTTCATATGGTCCTCATGCTCCCACATGAACTTAGGGCCACGCTTTGAATCTCATCTAACTTTCACGATCAGAAACCCACTGCTTACCACTTCGCTTGTCCATACAAGGGTACAAATAGCAGCATAACAACTCTAAGCAAAAATAAACGTCCAACTACATGAACATCACCCGTCTTCGAGGAAACTCATCAAAAACCTTAAGGTGTGTAACAACGT
This sequence comes from Tanacetum coccineum, assembly GCA_026074375.1. Classification (NCBI taxonomy): domain Eukaryota; kingdom Viridiplantae; phylum Streptophyta; class Magnoliopsida; order Asterales; family Asteraceae; genus Tanacetum; species Tanacetum coccineum. The sequence goes on along the minus strand of BQNB010099505.1, from coordinate 2,284 downwards.
TATTCATAACCTAACCCCGCAACTCATCAAAAAAGAAATGTCTTGGAACTAAGTTATAAGTTGTTACAAAGCTCAACGTTTTTCAAGAATCGGCTCGACTTCGAGTTTATTCAAAATATATCATTAACCAAACCACCTCAGAACATTCAAGGGTGCACTAAAGTATACCAGTAACCCTATGTACCCAACTTTAATTAGTACTTCCAACGATAGCTTGCTCAACGAGCAAATGTGGATACTTAGTTTTTATGAAATCCTCATGACCTCGCTTCGAGTTCCAATGGACTTAACTATCGGAATCCTACTACGCTTCAGACTTTTAACCCCACAATCGACAATCTCAACAGGTTCCTCAACAAAACGAAGAGTTTTGTCTACCTTAATTTCTTCAAAATGCACATGCAGATTTGTATCCGCTAAATAATTCTTTAAATTTGAAACACATCAATTACGCTACTAAATTATTAAGACAATCTTAATCAATAGGTCATAGGACCGCTCCCTTTAATGATCTTAAATGGTCCCACATATCTTGGTGCTAGTATTTCTTTCTTTCTAAAAATGCACTACTTCTTTCCAAGATGACACTTCCAACATCACTTTATCACCCACTTCAACTCTAAATTTTTACGCATATTGCCAACATAGCTCTTTTGGCAATCTCTAGCCGCTTTGAGCTTTTCTTTAATCAATATCACCTTATTTGTTGTCTCTTGTACCAATTCTGGTCCAATCGACCGAATCTCTCCAATTTCAGACCAAAGAACATGTGACCTACACTTCCTTCTATACCATGCCTCAAACAGAGCACAACGAATACTCGAATGATAACTATTATTATACGAAAATTCAGCTAACAGTAGGTGAACATCCCAACTGCCACCAAAGTCGCTCATACACACTCTTAACACATCCTCACATGTCTGAATTGTATGCTCACTTTGTCCATCCGTTGGTGGATGATAAGTCGTACTCATATCTAAACGCGTTCCTAAGACTTTTTGTAATGTCACATAAACTCCATGCCTTGTTACTATCTCATTAGTGTAAAGTCTTGCTAAATTCTCCATTTCAAAATCTTTACGTACTACCATGTAATGGGCATACCTTAGTCAGTCTATCGACTATTACCCAATTCGTATCATACCCACTACTTGATCTTGGCAACCTTGTAGTAAAGTCCATAGTTATTATATCCTACTTCCACTCGGGTATCTCGAGTTGTTACAATAAACCCGAAGGTCTTTGATGTTTCAGCATTCACCTTTAAACAAGTCAAACAATTTCTAACATAGGTAGCAATATCCTTCTTCATACATGGCCACCATACATATCTCTAAGGTCATAGTACGTCTTATCCATTCCTGAATGTACCAAGTACCTTGATGCATGAGTCTCGTCCATCATTAATGTCCTTACATCACCTGTTAATGGAACCCATAATAAATACATACCTCCACCTTCCTTCCTTTCCATTAGTTGGTCTAGGCCACACAACATTTTTGCTGTTGCGTTCTCTACCTTGCCTCTTTGCATGAGTACACAACCTAATCCTTGATTCGACACGTCGTAGTAAACTACAAACTTTTTAGATCCATCAAGCAATGACAATATTGGTGCATTTCACAAATTGCCCTTTAACGTCTGAAAAGATTCATCTTGTTCCTTGGCCTACTCCTACTTCTTATTCTTCTGAGTCAATGAAGTAAGGGGTTTCTTAGAAAAATTTACTATGAAACGTCGGTAGTAACCTGCCAATCCCAAGAATGATCGTATCCCGGATGGCGTCTTAGGTAATTTTTAATTCTTCATTGCTTCTATCTTACTAGAGTTTACGTAAATATCATTGTTGTTAACAACGTGTCTGAGAAAACGCACTTCTTTTAGCCAGAATTCATACTTGGAAAACTAGGTAAACAACTTTTCCTTCTTCAATGGCTCCAACACCAACTTCAAATGAACATCATGATCCTCCTTAGACTTCGAGTAGATCAAGATATCATCGATAAAAAAATGAAAAACTTGTCTAAATACGGCTTGCACACCCGGTTCTTCAAGTCCATGAAACCCGTTGGTGCATTGGTTAATCCAAAAGGCATAACCGTAACTCAAAACGTCCATACCGCATCCTAAAGGCAGTCTTTGGAATATCTTCTTCATGCACTCTCCCAACTGATGATAACCAGATTCAAAGATCTATCTTAGAGAAATTAACGCGAACCTTGTAACTGGTCGAACACGTCGTCGATCCTGAGGAGATTCTTGGTGATCAGGTAGTCCAACT
>BQNB010099504.1:0-24910 GCA_026074375.1 Tanacetum coccineum | reverse complement strand
GAAAGGAATCAAGAGAGAATATAGCATTGCAAGGACTCCTCAGCAAAATGGTGTTGCAGAAAGAAAGAATAGGACTCTCAAGAATCAACCTAAATTGGGTTTATGGTATCCTAAGGACTCTCCTTTTCACTTAGAAGCTTTTTCCGATAGTGACTATGCTGGGGACAACCATGATAGAAGATCAACTTCAGGAGGATGTCAATATCTTGGAAGAAGACTAGTTTCTTGGCAATGCAAGAAACAAACAATTGTGGCTATCTCCTCTACAGAAGCAGAATATGTAGCAGCTGCAAGTTGTTGTGCTCAGGTACTTTGGATGCAAAATCAACTACTTGATTATGGATTTAACTTCATGAACACTGAAATCCATATAGACAATGAGAGCACCATTTGCATTGTGAAGAATCCTGTTTTTCACTCAAAGACCAAGCATATTCAGATTAGACATCACTTCATTCGAGATTGCTATGAGCAAAGGCTCATTAATGTGGTCAAGGTTCATACTGATGACAATGTAGCAGACTTACTCACCAAAGGTTTTGACTTGGCAAGATTTAACTTCTTGGTGGTAACTATTGGGATGATAAACCCATAGCTATATTTGAGGGGAGGATTACATGTAAAGTACTGGTGTTTGTGTAAAGTACTGTTTTCGTTAGTAAGGATGTTTGGAAGCTCTATTGCTACATTTACGGGGAAGTTATGATTGATTGTTGAGAGTGTTAATGATTCGAAGAGATATTTTGCAAAAATACAGGGTTGTGGTTGACAAATTTGAGTTGGAAGTCTTTTTACTTTGAAAGTACTGCTTCGCCATCTCAAAGTACTGCTTCGCTTAGAAAGTACTGCTTAGACAACTAAGTACTGTTCTAACGTTCGGTCAACGGTCAAACATACGTTTTTGCGCTAAAAACGTATTTACAACGGTACTTCTTTAGTTAGCGTCGCATCCTATAACATAACTCAACTAATTGCATTTTTCTCTCACTTTACTTATTTTCATTCATAAATTCTTTAATTTCCAACCTCCGACGCACATCCAATTCTTTTCAAATGGCAACCATTCGCTCTTGTAACAAGCACAACATGATTGCGTGTGTGGAAAAGACGGCTCAGAATGCTGATTTTTATCAAATCATCGATTTTCTCACTGGATGCTCCATTAATTATTCTTTGTTGGTCGATCCTGATCTCATCGGTCCTTGGCTTCAACAATTTTGGGCTACCGCTTCTCTCCAAGTGATCAATGACGTACCTCATATCCGCGCCAAGGTAGCTGGCAAGAAGATTTTGATTTCTGAAGCAACCATTCGAGCTGACCTACTTTTTGACGATGACAATGGCGTTGATTGCTTTCCTAAGCAAGTGATTTGGGATACGCTCCGCGATATTGGCTACGAGGGTAACTTAGCACAAAAAACTCACCTTCTTAAACCTTTATTTAGCCCACAGTGGAAGTACTTGATCCATGTATTACTTCACTGCCTAAGTCCTAAGAGTACCTCATGGGAGCAATTTGGTACCAACATCGCCTCTGCCCTAGTCGGTCTAGCAACAAATCAGAGGTTCAACTTTTCTTTGTTGATACTGAATGGAATGCTAGGACATATTTCAAATGGTACTCCTTTTCTTATGTATCCTAGGTTCGTTCAATTGTTTTTGAACAAGCAGTTTTGAGGGGGTAGACAAGACCTCAAGATTTTTTATGCCATCGTTTCACTTCCTTCCAAAGTGTTTAATTCATGAGGAACAGCATTAGCACATAAGTTCACATGTAGATTACTCCCTTGACTCTTCTATGTTAGAAGTATTACGTAGTCACAGCAGTGGCAAGCGGAGAAGCACAGAGTACTAGTCCTCATTCTAGGGCTGCAAGTTCAGCAAGGGATGCTCAAGGCACTCCAACTCAAAGTGCTGCTCATTCTCAAAGTGCTGCTCATTCTCAAAGTGCTGCTCATTCTCAAAGTGCTGCTCATTCTCAAAGTGCTGCTCATTCTCAACGTACTGCTTCAGTACAACGTACTGCTTCCTTCCATGATACTGTTAACTCTCAAGGGACTGCTGAAATCCAAAGGACTGCTGACTTCCAAGGTACGGATGGACTCCTTCATGATGGCTGCTTTCTATTCCTTAAATCTCCCAATGATTATACTCCACAGATAGTGCTCAAACATCTGGAGGAGATGAGGGACTTTTAGATGTATATGCTTTGAACAGAGAAGTTAGGAGACTCAAGAAGCATACTCTTTCTCAAGCTAAACAAATACTCAAGCTCAAAGCCAAGCTCAAGAAATTGTCCAAATTTGTCCAGCCTGTGGTCAAATATCATGCTCTTTGGGTAGAGAATCAAAAACTTAAGCAGCAAAAGAGACGAAGAAAGAAGCAAAAGAAGAAAGTGTCTTCAGTTAAATTGGGGAGGAATAAGGATGAAGGAATTTTGTCTGAAGAGCACAAAGTTCAAGAAGAAGATTTAGCACATCCTTTCTTTGATGATACTGCTGATCAAGATGCTGTTACTCCTAATTTGGAAAGAAGAAGTGATGAGACTGAAGAAGTTAATATTGAGGAGAAAGAAGCGTCTAATGTAAAGAGTGGAGAAACAGAAGAACTGGATTTGGAAACAACTTAAAGTACTGCTAGATCAGGGTACTATTATCTAAGGATCCCTTTAAATTTTGAGAGGAAGAGGACCTTCAAGCCCAATCCGTCCAATTCAAGATACATTTATGGACTCTGAAGAACAACTTAAAGCTGCTGAAGTTCTTGTTTCTATTTCTAGACCAAGAGGTTTGAGCATTCCTGGTCCCATACAATCTCAACCTCAACAGCCAACTCAAGGTACTGATACTCAACGTACTGACCCTAAAGATAAAGGCAAAGGGATACTGGTTGAAGAACCTAAAAAGAAGAAAATGACTCTTCAACAAATCAGATGCCTTCGGAAAACGACGAATGATGAGGAGGTTGCTTGCAAATTCAAGTGAGTGGGATGGCAGAAGACGAAAGAAGAGGTTTGAAGAATAAAGAAAAAACAAAAGCCAAAGACTACTTTGAGGAAACCTACTTCTCTTGCTCAAGAAAGAAATCAAATGATGAGTTTCCTAAAAGGACAAGGATACAAAAATTTGCAAAAACTTAAGTATCCACAGATGAAGGAATTATATGACAAAGTTCAAGCATCTATTAAAGACTCCTTCAAAGACTTTGTTCCAATGGATTCAGAGAAAGAAAGGGAGATGTTGAAGGAAAGAGATGCACAAAGACTCTCAAGGAAAAGGAAGGCTACAATTACTGAAGCACAGCCATCAAAGAAGCCTAAGTTGAGATCAGAAACAATTGATGAGCTTAGAAACTATCTTCGGGTTGTAGATTTTGAAAAGAATGCACAAGATAAAGAGTCACTAGAAGGAATCTCCATGATTACAGAGCTCCAAGTTATTGATTCACCTGATGGAGAGTATCTCATCATTCACAGAGCAAATAATCACTTCAGGGCTTTTGATACTTTATGGGAGATACTGCATGTTTTAGATAGACAGGATTTATATCACCTATATCGAGTTGTTGATGACTATTATGAGCACATTCCTCCAACCGGCTTAGGTTTGACGCTTCTGGGTGATCTAAACATTATTTGGGAGACGGCTGAATCAAGTGATGATGACTTCTGGAAGGATCAAGAAGAATGGGAGATTATAAGATGGAGGTTTCATGAATCTTCAGGAGTGCATACACTAGAGATAGAAGATGGCACTATGATTCACATGCTGGCTGAAAGAAGATATCCTCTATCAAGAGAGTTGATGATAAGGATGCTAGATCATGGCATGGAAGTTGAAGATGAGACTGAGACAGCCATCACTTTGATACATCTGTTCATCTTGTGGACAACTGAAGATGGTGACAATTCTTAAACAACTGGTATGTTTTATCAAAATTTTCTTTATATATATCTTACTTTGATAAACAGACTCTGTGAACAAAGCGGTAGCTTTGTTTAAAAGTATGCTATGTAAAACAAACATACCATTGATGAAGATACTAGCAAGTTAAAAAGTTGTTTTTGGAAATAAATGTGAAGATTTGAGTTGCAAAACGATTTAAGGCACAGATATTTGGAATGTCAAACTATTTTCATAGGGATTGAGTTTGGTTAACCACCACCCCAAATGGATTCTATTCACTCATGTCCTTATCTTACAAACATAAAATTGACTAGTCCAAATCAAACCGTGTTTGGTAAAGACCTCTCCAATCTGTTGATGGTGACAATTTACCCAAAAATGTATGTGAACAATACACCATGGTAAAATTACACTGAATTAATGGCTACTCCTCCAAAGCAAACCTTTTTGGTAAAGAGAACACAAATCCGTTGATAGCTTTAATAGTTAGCTCAAAAACTATATGGTTCCTCAACTCCACCAATGTTCTTTATTACTGAGAGTTGACTAGTCCTGAGCAAACGCTACAGGTAAAACTAATCAAATCCGTTATGGTTGTAATGACTTACCCCAAAGTAATAGTACTCAACACACTATATTCACAGTTTCTGAGTGTTGAAGTGATTTTCAGTTCATGCATTGGATTATAACCCTTTTCAAGGTACCAAAGAAGCTGACCTAGCCCAAAGAGTGAATGGCTGCTTTGGTAAAGGCTCATAAAAATCCATTCATGTATGCCTGAGAAGAACCATCTGTTTGAGTGCAAAGACAAAGATGTTAGAAGAGATTTTATGTTTCAAGTAAAAGGTTTCATTTCAAGATGCGTCAAACAGATTATGTACATAGAACTGTGCTCAATTGATTGAAGCTTAAAAGATTGAAGCAATACTCGCTTAAATGACAATATATGACGTGATGCTTAATAAAGAAGACCAACTATCAAGAAACTTGAAGTCAAGCAAGTAGAATTCAAGTAGGGGAGGATTGTTGGGAAATACTATCAAAAGGTGGAGTTCCCTGCCAAAAGTCCAAGTACGCTTGCTGCATGAAAGAATCAAAGTACTGCTAAGAAGAACAGTCAAGGGTACTTGCCAGTCAAAAGACCGAAGTACTGCCTGGATAATAGGAACTATAAAGTTGAAAACGTTGTTTTAGCATTTATAGCTTGTAACAGTTATTTATGATAAGTATAATAAGTCGTTTAAGATATACACGGACAGTACATCTACTAGAGGTTTACCTTATTTTATAAAGGATCTCTAGGAAGATATTAGCATAAAGAACAAACATAGAACAACACGAAGTTAAGAAATATTATATTGTATTTAGGGATCTGCAATTTAGCCAGAGTTCAAAAGGTTTTAAAAAAGCAAAATCGTTTGAGAAAACTACTGGTGTGTTCTCATAAGTAATGCCAACTAGATTCCGCATAGTTTGACAGTATATCAAGTGTTTTCATAAGGAAAAATCGATCCTAACAGACACGTTGATAAGGGATTTTGGATATCGATGTTGGATGAGTTTTGGTGTTGGTTAAATAAAATAAATCAAAAAAAGCAAACGCAAAAATGATAATATATTCCCGTATATTATTACATATGAAAAAAAAAAAAAAGAAAAATCCTTTATATAGTTAGTAATTAGTTTTGAATTATATAATAAAGGCAAACAACCAACAGAATAAATCCAATATATAATACTTTACAAGTATTATATAAGAAACGTGGTTAAAAATAATGGTAATAATATAATTCGACGCGTTTTCAAAAGTCACCAATTAAATTAATAAAAAGTTATTGCGTAAAAGTAAATACACGTTTTAAAGTTACGAGTTAGATAAATGATGTTTTAAAGACTTTACAAAAGTTATAGTTGGGAATTATAAAATAATATTTTATAATTTAGTATTTCGTTACGCGTTTTAACTAAACTAGTTATCTTGTTTATAAAAGTATAGTTTTCGTTTATTTACCGATTTATTGTAAAATAACACTTTAATAATCTTAAAAACTATATAACTTTGTCATTTTATCGGGTTTCTAAAATAGTATAAACTTTAATGAAAATTTACTAAGTATAAAGATTTTTAGAAATTTCGGCATGACTTTGCCGTTTGTATGACGTTTCCATTTTTACCAAAACCAATGTTTTTCCTACTTTTAATCAATCAATGTTGCAATATACTCGCGTTATTCCATACCTATAATTAAACGAGATCAAATAGTAAATAACATCACTAAAACCAAACACACCCTATGTTGTTAAACTCGTATCCAAACGCCCTCTTTGGGCCGTTATCCACAAAACCAAATGCACCCTAATGGTTGAACCAAACAGCCCTATATGGGCTGTTAAACCCAGTTCCAAACAGCCCCCTTAGGCTGTTAACACCAAAACCAAACACCCCGTTGGGCAGTTAAATGCAATTCCAAACACACCCTTAGGGCTGTTTAAGCCCAGAACCAAACACCCCTTTTCGGGTTGTAAAACAAAGAAACAAACACCCTTTAAAATCAATAAAAATAAATAACTTAAACAAATAAAACTAACTATCTAGTTATTAGTTTTTATACAATATTTCACTGGGAGGGTGAGGCTTTTCATTTTGTGGTGTATTACTTTCTCTCTCTAAAGATAATATACTACTGTTTCCATCTCTCTACTATATCTCTCACTAATGGCTTTCTCTTATTTTAAGTCTTCCCGACCTCCCAAATCCACATACATCATTCTAGTTTTTCGATCCTACGAAGGGAAATTTATATTTTTCAACCGTTGCAACATGTGATGGTTACTCTCTTTATCATTTAAATAAAAGTAAAAAAATAATACACTTTAGTTTTACACACATTTTATAAACCTCTTTTGCACAACCATCTTTACACACAAACTATTCTTAAACTTCCGTTTCCACTTTCATTTTTTTACTATATCACAAAAATGTCTCAACATCCAAATGATGCTCTTAACAATAACCTTCTTGGGATGTCGTGACATCCAAACTCATCATCTTCGTCAAACCCTGCTACACTTGCACTCACAAACTAAATATCCTCACAACCTTAATTTTCTCCATTTGGTAGCCAATATACTATGCCAACATATACACCCGAGCAATATTATCTTCAAAAACAACAACTTTAGCAACAATTTCAACATCTTCAACGACATCAACTACAATTCTATCCACCACAACAAACACAAACACAACCATCGCTACCACCATCGCCGCAACCACAACCCGAACAAGCACCACAACAAACCTAAGAAACCGAAAGGGCGCAAAGAAAAGGCGAAAGACTCGCCAAAAAACAACAACCACCACCACAACAACTGAGGGATCCTCAAAGATAAACATTTATTGGACGCCCTAAGAGGAAGCGTTATAATACGTTGGGCACCACGGGGAGTAACCCGCAAAATTTTAGGGGAGACGGTACAAAATGAATTAAGACTCAAATGAGAGGCTGCTCAAGATATGTACGCGGTCACTAAAGCAAATGACGCGACAATAATAAGGTTGGAAGAAATTAGGTTTCTCAGCACTTGTACCGCGAGGTTAGCCGATGAGGATGCCTTCATCATCAACATGCTACAAGAAGAAATCAGAGCAAAATATAGACGTGATATATAGTCGCCAAAGATATTTATTTTTTCGTGCCTTTTTTTCATATTGTAAATTGTATTTTTTTTCTTGATGAATGAAAAGTTATTTTGTTTGAAAAAAAAAGAAAATTTTTTTGTGGTATCAAAGGTTTTGGTTTGAGTGACTATCGAAGGGGGTTTTGGATGTGTGAGTGATAAATGAAGTGAAAGGGGAAAATGATGTTCTGACATAATGTGACGCCTTTTTTTTACTTTGGCTTCGGTTGTCACACCCCTAAACAGGGACTGGACGAAAACACGTGTCTGGGGGCGTGACATCATAATATACATCACACAAGATACAAAGAATGACCTCTAAGGGTACGTTTAGAAATCCAACATCGTTGCATTAAATAAAATAGTTAAAGTTTTACATAGGTTCATAGATAATTTGCGGAAGCGAATAAAAGTTTTAGAAATTGACAACGATGTTAAAACAAATAATAATAGTTCTTGAAAATTGTTTCAATGCAAGGTGACCCCATATAGAAAATAAAGATATCCACAACTAAGCACCTGAGAAAAACATGCTAAAACGTCAACATAAAGTTGGTGAATCCATAGCTTTGAATTTGATATAAGAATGGACCACAATTTTTGCAAAACGCATGTGACTATTATAACAGATACAATATCACATAAAAAGGTATTTACGTTGCACTAAGCTCATGACACCGAGGCTAAATGTAATGGAAGGATGCGTAATGCTTAATAAACTTTCCCTGACAGGTGCCAACATGGCGCTTCACCGTATCACTTGACATGGTATACGTTCGTTGATCCAGTAAGAGCTACTTACCCGGACGGGGATGATTAGTCCCAATAGATCTATTTACAACACTCGCGCTGACTTACCAATCCAACTGATCATAAGTAACTAACGGTTCATCATAACTCGGGCATACAAGTTTCAATGCTACTTAGGCAACACGTAAACAAAATTGGGAAAAACGTAAAGCATTTGTGTCCAATGTTTAAAAGCAAGCAATGTTTCTCACCCTAAATAGTAAAGCAAAGTAGTAAAAACGTGTGGCTATGAACTCACCTTAAGCAAGTAGTGATCAAGATATTCAACGAAGTGAATAACAATAACGAATAACTCTAACCGCGACCTAATTAATAGACGCGCTTTAGAAACGAGAAATAAACACGAAACATCGGATAATACGCTTGTAAAAAAAATAGACATCCATAAGTGTTTGCACTTTAGTATATATACTAAAATGTCTCATTATGAAAGTATAAGGTTTATAGTTACGTTACGCCATGTTATACGAAAAGTTTCTATTTTTGGAAAGTTACTATTCTAGGAAAGTTCTAAGTTTCGGGACGTTAATACTGCCCCCCTAGTATTCGATGATTCCATGATCCTAAAACGCACTAGTTAAACCTAAACGCCTAACTTCCAAGTCCATCTCGCTAATAAATATCAAAAGTTACAATTTTTAGAAGTTTCCCGTTTTGGAAGTCCCGACAATATATTTGTGATGTTTCAAAAGTTTCCACTTAATATACTAGTGTCTATATACGTTTCGCAAATGTTTTAAAAGCTCAAATCAAGTCGAAAGTGTCCGAAAACCTCTTTTTAATGTCCGAAAACCTCCTTTCCATAATCAAAGTAATAATATCAAGAACATATGAAAACTTTATTAGTTTATAAACCCACTAGTTTCTATTTGAAAATTACACAAACACTAAGGATATATATAAGACTTTATCGAGAAAAGAAAGAGATAAAAGAAAGATCAAGAATATACTTATAAGAAGAAGAGATATCAAGATGAAAAGACAAGATCTAACTATGAACACCTTAGATCTTAAACCCAATAACAAATCTTGCAAGACCCACTTGAATAAATCAAAACCATAACTATAGATCTTGAAGAAACCCTTGAAATAAAAGAAACAACACTTGTAACCACCATAGATATGAACAAGAATCAACCTAGAATACTTGGATCTTGAAGGAAATCAAGAAAAATAAACCCTAAAAGGGTGTTTGTTTTGTGCCGTGAGCAAAGAAGAGAGGAAGAGAGAAGAGAGATTTTTGGTGAGGCTTGGAAATGAGAAATGACCTAGAATGTGCTATAACATGGTATTTATAGGGACAAGGGTTTAGGTTTTGGAGATATTATGTGAACCATGGCTTATGAAAATTATCTTGGACTCCCCTTGGTGTCCTTATGGTTTGAACGACTAAGACAAGAGGGGTTTCAAGTCTTGCTTCCTAGCCAAAATAATTAAATGAAATGATTAGTGGAGTTGTGGTACTCCATAGGTGAATGAAGACAATGAGTGTAAGAAGTCACAAGTGCATGCATGGGATAAGATTACAAAAATATCACCATCTTGCATGTGATGTAGTTTAAATTTAAAACAAAGATGAAAGATGCTCTTGGAATTAATTAAGTGTGGGTGTATGCGTGTGTTAGGAGTAGAGGGGGAGGGGTGACCATGAAATTTTTGACTCCTAAACACGAGATATACGATAACCAGAGTTTACACAAAAAGATTGCGGGTTTCCGGGTCTCCGTTTGATCAAAAACGCTAAAACTGTACGACGTACGCGAAAAACATATAAATCGCAAACTAAAGTGAACGTGACCTACGTAACACTTTAAAATGATAAAATAATGAATATAACATGTAGACTAATCCAAGTCCGAAGTTGGAACGCGTCCGATAACGATTTTTAGTTTTACGCGGGACGAGTTCCCAGAAAATTGCCAGATTCAAACGTAACGTATAAAAGTCAAAAATAATAATCGAAAAAGGTTAAATTATTGACCTGAAATTTACGGGGTGTGACATCCTTCCCCCGTTAAAAGAGCTTTTTCATCAAAGCTTAAGACGTAATTTTAGACGTAGATGCAGGATTAGCAAAAGGATGAGGGTACTTTTTCTTCATTTGGTCTTCGCGCTCCCAAGTAAACTGAGGGCCTCTCCTAGAATTCCAACAGACCTTGACAATCGGGATACGGCTCTGTTTTAAACGTTTGACTTCCTGATCCTTGAATTCAACCGGTTTCTCGATGAAATTAAGCTTGTCATCAATCTGAATTTTGTCCAGCGGAATAGCTAGCGGTTCGTCGAAGAGACACTTTTTCAGATTGGAAACGTGAAAAGTACTATGAACACGACTTAGTTGATCCGGGAGTTCAAGTCGGTAAGCGACTGTTCCAACTTTAGCAAGTACCTTGAAAGGTATAATATAACGAGGGTTCAACTTCCCCCGTTTGCCGAAATGTATCACCCCTTTCCATGGTGACACCTTCAACATAACCTTATCTCCAACTTGAAACTCCAATGGCTTACGTCTCCTATTGGCGTAGCTCTTCTGTCTATCACGTACAGCTTGAATACGTTTCTTAATTTGGATGATCTTCTTTGTAGTCTCGTGAACAATTTCTGGGCTAGTGAACTGAGCATCTCCAACCTCAGCCCAACAGACAGGCGATCGGCACTTACGACCGTACAGTGCTTCGAATGGTGCAGCCTTGATACTCGTGTGATAACTATTTTTGTACGAACATTCTACCAAGGGTAGATGCATATCCCAACTTTTTCCAAAATCGATCACACACGCACGCAACATGTCTTTTAAGGTTTGGATGGTCCTTTCACTTTGGAGATTGGTCTAAGGATGATAGCCGTACTCATGTCCAATTGAGTACCTAGAGCTTTCTGAAGTGGTTTCCAGAATTGAGATGCGAACCTACCATCTCGATAAAAAATAATCGAAACGGGCACACCATGCCTCGTGACTACTTCCTTCAAGTATTGTCTAGTCAATTTTTCCATTGAGTCGTTCTCCCTCATTGGTAGAAAATGAGCGGATTTAGTAAGGCGGCCAACAATTACCCAAATTGTGTCTTGTCCAGTCGACGTCTTTGGCAATTTAGTAACGAAATCCATTATGATGTTTTTCTATTTCCACACCGGGATCACAGGTTGAACCAACAAACCAGATGGTTTTTGGCATTCGGCTTTGACCTTGGCATATGTTAGATACTTATTGATGTAGGCGGCAATCTCGGCTTTCTTATTGGGTCACCAATACAGTTTCTTCAGATCTTGGTACATCTTGTCCGATCCAGGATGGATCGAATACTTTGACTTATGCGACTCGTGCATAATCAAAGCTCTCAAGTCACCATAACAGGGTATCCAACTCCTATTCCTTAAACATAATGTTCCATCAGCACAGGGTTTGAGCTTCTTAATCATACCATACAAATCTTCAGTTCCATAATTCTCCTCTTTCCTTGCCTCAACTTGAGCATTCAAAATTCTCTTAGGAAGATTTAAACCAAAAGTCATAACTAGGGCTCGAACTCGTAGTGGCTTAATTCTTTCCTTTTGACTTAATGCATCTGCCACCACGTTCGCCATCCCTGGATGATAACGAATCTCGCAGTCATAGTCACTCAACAGTTCCAACCATCAGCATTGACTCATGTTCAACTCTTTTGATTAAGAATATGTGCAAACTCTTATGATCAGTGAACACAACGCACTTCATGCCGTACAAATAATGTCTCCACATTTTGAGAGCGAACACTACAGCTCCAAGTTCTAAGTCATGTGTAGTGTAATTCTTCTCATGAATCTTGAGTTGGCGTGACCTGTAGGCTATGACCTTTTCCCTTTGCATCAAAACTGCGCCCAACCCTTTGTGAGAAGCATTACAGTAAACCACAAAGTTTTCACTACCTTCGGGTAAAGCCAAAATAGGTGCACTACACAAATTTTTTCTTTAACAGCTGAAATGTAGCTTCTGCCTTTTCACTCCAATCAAACTTCATGTTGATCCCACTTGAATAGATCTTACTTAGCTTGTAAAAAGCTTAGTTGTATTGAATAAATCCAAGACAACTATGGTAGAAACTTTGATTGAATATATCAAAGACTATGCGGAATCTAGTCTATGATACTAAGAAGAATAAGCAATAAAACAATAACAAATAAGATTGTATAATACCAAACTTTAAGCCTCAATATATTAATACGAACACTCTTGATAGTGTTAGGGTTATATAAAACCTTGAGACTATGAATGACTGTATATGATGAGATGAGATACTAAACTACATGCCCTAGGGTCTCTTTTTATACACCAAGGAACCCTAATGGGCTTACAACGCGTTTTCTATACATACACATCTTTTCCTAAAATATCTCATACATATCACTTTAGCAGTACTAAAACAAACTAACAGTACTAACTAAACTCTAACAGCAAAAACTCTTCTAGCAGTAGTAACTAATACTAGCAGTAGTAACTTTACAACTAGCAGTTGTAATGACTTAGAATATTTCCTGCAGTCTTCACCAGCAGTAGAAATATAACCAGCAGTAGTAACTTCCATAACTAATAATTGTAACTTGAACCAGCGGTAGTAACAGTTAAGAAGCCTTTTATTCCCAACAATCCTCCCCTAAACTTGATATTCATCATATTAATCATTAAGTTTTTTTAATAAAATCTTCTTAATCCTCAGGAGGATGTATCCAAACACTCTTCTACTTCTTAAGCTGTGATCTTGTAAATCTGAGAAGCTCAAATGCCATTTCACTTTCATGATCAACTTTTAGCCTCCTACTCAACATTCTTGAAAGCATTTCTTGTGTAAGAGGATATTTCTTTTCTATCAGAATGTGAATAGCAATTCCAGTATCCATCAATAATAAATGAACTCCACATGAATCAAATAACCTCCAACTTATTAATGTGTAGTCTTGTTGAGCTTTCCAGATTAAATCTTCTTTACTTGGTTCAAATAAATTAATTAGATCTCCCCAAAGTAATCTGTCATATCCTTCTAGGCTTGTTGTCTCAAATCTTTCCTTTACCAGCCTGTATAGATCTAACACATCCTGTTTGTCAAAATCATCAAGCATTGCACTGAAAATCTTATAATACTTAGTACTTCCATCAGCCCTGATAATCTCATAATACATCTTGTCTTCTGCTAGAATGTGTGTCTTCCAGTCAACTATTAGATATTTTGTAGCTAATGATTCAACATTGATAGCTTCATCATCTTTTGGAACCATCTCTAAACAAAGTTTAAGTTATGCCTTTTCTGCATCATCCTCTAGCTTTTATCTCTTGACCCTTTCTTTATCAAGTTCTTTTCTTGTTCTCTTCTTACTTCCTTCTGTTTGGCTTTTACTTCCTTCCACCAACTCTAAATCCATAAGAACAAGTGAATCTACCCACTTCATAGTATTGTCAAATAACATCTGAATTTCTTTAAAACTTTTGTTCTTCAACTGACTATGCTTGTAATTAGCCATATTTTTCAAATAAGTACACATTTGATTCCTCTTTTGAGCTTTAGTTGGTGGTTTTCTTCTGATCTCACAGCTCTAAGCTTTGCAAAGTGCTTCTTCCTTTTGTCCATGAGCTCTATAAACAGTTTTGATCTTTCTTCAATGGTCAACTCTCTCTGTTCTTCTGCTTGTATTCTCTGAGCTAACTCATAATCTGCCTCCATCATAACTTGAGTATTATCCCATGAAATGAAGTTAGCCTCTTCTTCTCTTTGTCTTGCAACCCTTCTTCTTCTTCTAATTTAGCTTGCATTTGAGCTTCCAATCTTTGAGCAACGTCCTCATCAAATGCAATTTGATCTTTGCCTTTCACTTTCACTGGTTTCCCAGTCTCCTGCATGATACCTTTTCCCTTATCTTTTGGATCAAGTTGTTGTTGAGGTGGTACTATTGGTCTTGATGCAGTTTCACTAGCTTATTTCATAATTATTCCTCTTTCCTTTGATTTTTCTTTTGATTTCTCACTTCTCATTTTCATAAGAGTCTGAGCAATTGTGAGATCTTCATATTCAATAACAATTGTTGTTGTTGGAGGAGTACTTGGCTCAGCAGTACTAACAGATACACCAGCAGTAGTAATTGGTGCACTGGCAGTAGTAACAGGTTCAGCAGTAGTAATATCAATATCATGACCATACCTCCCCTGAGTCTCTGCATCCTCTTGAAATCATGAAATATCTTCATCTTGGTCTTCATTTCTCCTATATTTGGATGCATCCTCCTGATCACCCAAACTCTTTTTAGCAGAGGACTCTATCCTGACATTGAATAACCTTCTCTTGAGTTGTAGAGTTCTTGCCTTTTTATTCTTTTCCAACTTCTTGACTCTCTTTTTAGATTAATAATTTCCAAATCCTGAGCAGTCTTGATATTCTACAAGGCAAGAACCCTATCAGACAGTTTTGTACAAATTTCCATCAATTCTATAATTTTTAGTCTGTCCTCCCCACTTCTAGGTGTGTTAACTCTTGATAGAGGTGGATCATTAGACTATTTAGACAACCTCTCAAACCTAGTTTGAGCAGGTCTGTCCCCCAATATGGTATCTTTGTGCCTGGTACCACTACATGAACCAGTTTCCTGAAGAATGGGCTCATTAAGTGTTTTCGTGGATTAGGTCCTAAGTGTTACCACTGTCTTGTTGGTATGTGCTTAATTACACATACCTTTTACCTATAAAAACGAGCCTAAATGACCAAAAATGGACATAAAATGCCAAATATATGTTTGTTTTGCTTGGTATACTGTGCATGTATTGGATATTCACTAAAGGACAAAAATAAAGCCAAAACCGACAAAACCAAGCACAGGAATGGAAAGAGCGTGAAAAGTCAATGCCGAAGACGTGTGCATCTTAAATGGGCCAACCGACACCCAAGTTAATGGGCCAGGTCAGCCCATAAAGCTTTATCCATAAGCCTTATAGTTTAAAAAATCCCAATGTCCAATTATTATAAACCGGCCCAAGATCAAAAGCCCATTAGCCAACACTTAACCTAATCCATTACACCATTAGTCCTTAAGGGTTTACATTGTTAGTCCTTAGGGACTAACAAAGTTAGTCCCTAAACTTTTCACCAATAGTCCCTAATTCCCTAACCCAGTTACCTTTTAACCCTAACAACCGTTAACTTAATCAAAACATAAACCCGCCAAAACACTATTCATCTATCACTCTCACCTCGACCCCTGCTCCAACAAACAAAACCCCATCCCTATCCCAAACCCCACACCATAAACTGCCAAGCACCTTGGCAATCCTATGATGTCTGATTGGATAAGAATGAATCAAGGGATATTATGAGATCAAAGAAGCACAAATGAAGATCAAGGGCTATGATTCAAGGCTTGAAGAGCACTCTTACATCCTCCTCACAGAAGAAACACACAAGCTCAAGACCTAGAACCTTCTCTATTCGGTTATATATAGAAGACTAGTTTCTTTGTTTAGGGAATCTAGTTTTTTTAATCTAGTGTAGCTTAAATTTATTTCCAGCTGGTATGTGCTTAAACACACATACCTTTTACCTTTAAAAACGAGCTAAAATAACCAAAAACGGACTTAAAATGCCAAATATATGCTTGTTTTGCTAATTGTATTGTGCAGGAACGGATAACTAAGAAAAGGACGAAAAACAAAGCCAAATCGACAAAACCGGACTCGGAATGGAAAAGACTGTGAAAGACAAAGCCAAATCAAAGCCGGAAAGTCAACTGGTCAAAGACAAAGTCAACCCAAGTCAACTCCGAGGCCAAAGTCAAGAAAATATAAGTTTAGGGATTGAAATTGTAAATCCCTAAACTTATTTTTAAAGAAAAAAAAAAGGAAAAGAGAAGAGAGGGGCCAAACTGCCATTTTGGCAAAATAACAAGTGGGGGGGGCAAAACTGCCAACTCCCCACACTTGTATTACCCAAGGACGAACCATGCAATAAGTCATATAACTTTTGGGGACTATTCTTGCCAAGTCCCCAAAAGTTGTAAACACCAAGGACCATGGGTGCAATCCACACATACACCATCAAGGACCATGTTTGCCAAACCCCGAAACTTCTCCCCTGTCATCCCCAACCTTCTTTCCCGCCATTTTTAAAACACAAAAACCCAAGTCACGGGTTTACAAAACTTCTTTTACCCTGCAACCCTTCAACCCCATGAACAAACTTATCCCCCCTCCTCCACTTAAACCTCCATGCAATGGTTGGCAATCCCACAAATCCCCAAGGCAATTTCGACGGTTTAGATGAGTTCTTGGTTTTGCTCTCACCAAACTAACACAACAAGCACATTAGCAGCTTATAAAAAGGGAAGAAGAAGACAGAAGTGAGGGGGTAGTTAGTTGTTTTAGTTTTAAGTTTCAGTTTTGTATTTTTCTTTCAATTAAGCATTATATTTCAAGTTTGTTAAAACAGGATTTTAAGCAATTGCTACTGTTGTATCTTCTACTCTTGTACCTTATCAAATTGTGCAATATCATTCAGTTTACAAAGCTTCTGTGTTTCTTTGAATTTCAATTTAAATTTGTTATTCCAAAATAAGCTCTTTAATAAGCTTTGAGAGCTTCTTCACTTTTTTTTAAGCTCAAAATCAGTTAAAAATTCTGTTAAAGCATTATCTCCTTCCCTAACCTCCTCCTCTTGCTACTCTATTCCATCCAACAGATTGATCCAATTGAGCCTCATTGATTTTTCATGAGAGAGATAAGGAGAGCCGAGTGTGTGTGTGTGTGTGTGGACAGCTTTATTCGTGCTCATGGCTCATGTGGTTTCGAGGTCTTTAGGTGAAGCCATTAGGGAACAGTTATGTTCTTTACTCTTGGATAGTTGAATGTGAGATCATTCAAATTTCAGGTTTTAACTGTGTAAATTTCATATTAGATTAAATTTAGCTTCTTATAACCAATAGCTTTTATTTCTTTGTTGCTATTTGTGATTCAACTGTGGGTTTAGATTGTTTGAGTTAGCTGTTTTTAGTGATGCTAATGCAGTGTTTAGGTGTTTAATGTCTTTAGGTTATAGTTAGCATTAAGCAATCGTTTAAATTCTCATAATATCTAAAAGCTAGTTCTTGGTATGTAGAGAGGGTATAGGGAGCGCTCAGGAGAGAATCTATGGTGTATTTTTCCTAAAAGCTCTGTAGTTTTATGTGCTTTATTGCTCTTAGTAGGTAAAATTTAGTACGTGGGTAGCTAGAAGGTTTGGGGACTGTCATATTTAGTTTTCAAGACCAGCTGTTTTAAGCTCAGATTATAGTTTTTGGCAGCCCTGCCATAAAGGATAAGTATTGTTAGGCTTACTTTGACTCTTAAAGTCAACTGCACCTTGTTAAAACTTCTTTACTTAGTTAATTTAGTCAAATTACCAGGTTTTATGAATAGGTTTAAAAAAAAAATTTTTAGTTTGCACTTATTTAAAATTTTTGAGCTTAAAACTTTGAGTTTGATACAACCTAGAGGACAGTTGTTGTAATGATGAACGTAAATTTGGCAAGGAGAGTGATTTCAAGAACAATTTGAGAAAGGTTAAATCTATAAGTTAAGGTGTAGGATTTAATACATGGATTGAGCTTTTGTATATGAGTTTTTTAGGCTGTCAAGCTTAGCCTGCACTTGATACATTACCAATTGCATCAGCTTTCAAAGTTTTAACTCACGTTTAAAACTGTTGTAGCCTCATTATTTTTTCTAGCAACTTTTTTAGCCTTTAGTGTGTTAGAAAGTTAGAGATGAGAGTGAGCTTGTGTAAGTAGTTCTTTAGTAGCCTTAATCTAGATAAGCCTTTTAATTTCCCGTATAGCTTTTTAATATAGCTTAAATTTTTCGTTTCAAGAAGTTCTGGTATTAGTAGGCAGTCAAAATATGGCTGTCTTACATTCGATTTTGAATTTCCATTTCTAATTCAGACATAGTAAAATCACTTTATCTAAATTTAGCTTAATATCCATAGGTTAGTTCTTTTTTTCAGAATTTCAACTGTTTTAAGGTTTGTGAAATAAGCAAGTTAGCTTATTGAAGAAGCTTATTTCAGTTTTAAGTCAAAATTTAGATCTTTTTCAGTTCATTTTCTTTCTGAAACTGTTAGATACCTAGTCTAAGTTTGTTTACGATATCTTACTAGGTCGTACCTTTAGGCATTCTACGCTCGTAGCGAGCTCGCCGTTTATTCGTTTAAGATTTTCATTCACCAACATCTAAGTCTATGGAATAAGTAAGTTCAAAACTGTTTAAACACCACTTTTGTACAGATAAACTTAAAACCAGCTTTATTTTGTAGCCTTAGAATTGAGGGGGTTAAAAGTTAGATAGTGCTTTTGTTAATGTTTCGTAGAGAATTAGCTATATTTGATAAGTTTGTAGTTTTAGTGTTTTGCTTATTTCTCAAATTTTAATATAAAGCAAAATATAAGCCTTATGAGTAAGGGTCTCATTTTGTATTGTTTTTCATTGTGTTTGAGGTAATCGGGTTTCTTAGATGTGACAATTTTGACGACTGTCGCCCGCATACCTTTCGCACTTTACTCTTTCTTGTACACAATTTACTCCCTAATAAAGAATTTTACTCGAAAAAAAAGGAGAGAAGGGAAGACAAGGGATCGCTTCGGTCTAGATGAGAAGACTCGACGATACCGGGTGATCCTCGATACATCCTTCTCCCACTTTGTACTTTCTCACTCCTTACCCATGCGACCATTTCAACTTGGCTCCTTTTACGTTATAGACCTCAAGGGTCTTAGTGCTTATTAAGGGGTTTTTTGGGTTATAAGCTAATAGGGTTGTAATTTTTAGCGTTATTTCCGGTGGCTTATTTATAAGCCAATATTGTTGTATATTTGTTTGCACTTTTGCGTAGGAAAGTATTTTGTTAGTAAATAAGTGTGTTATTTCAGAGAATCGTGTATTGTTTGAAGTATTTGTGCACCGGCGTTTACTAGTTTTTTATAATTTAATTAGTTAATCCGTTTGTTTGAATTCATAAAAGATACAAAAACTTATCAAAAATATTTTGTTTTTTACGAAAGAATGTTCTCTCTTTTCATCTAGTTTGTAGAGGAAAATAAAAAATTTTTTCGTAAGGTAAAGTACATTTTTTACATATTTTCCTCTCTTTTAAAAAACGGGTACAGCTAACTCCGCAGAGTTAGGGACGTTATTTGATTTTTGACACATTTTTGGGGTCAAACGAACCTCGTTTCACAGGCGTCTAGTCTTTTTAATTCTTCGTATATTGGGAATCACATAGAGTAGTTTAGAACGCGGAACAATTACTGCGCTAGGCTTTATTTTTAAAGATTTTAGGTTTTCCCGCTTACTCGCCGCTCTCTTTATGTTCGGCTGAGTGTCGGGGCGGACTTTGTGCGTGGGTTTCATAGTTTAATTTTCGTGTAATTTCTAGGTTGTTTTAAACGATTTAGTCATCGTTATTATATTAATTTTGACCTTTTTCAACTTCCCAAACTATTTCCTTCTTCAACTCAAATCTTCGAGATTACTTGATTTTACCATTCCAGCTCTCGGTTGGGGATTCGTCCGATACGTTCGGGGAGTTAAATATGCTGTCCTAATCTTACTTCTCGTTTCATTTGATTGTTTGGTTTTTTACACTTTCTCTTTATATGTATTTATATTTTTTGGTTTATATATTATATATATTTACGGTGTGAATCCGGCAGGATCACCAGCTTATTGTACTTTTTAAAAGCATTGTACTCAGTTTTTTAAGTTTAATGAAATTTATGTTTTCATGTTAAAAACTGTTTTTATGTTAATGCAATTTTATGTTATGAAAATATTTGTTAATCTCTTTTAAGCTCTTATTTACTTACATTTAAGCTGTTTTACTTAAGCTATATAAAACTTTTCCATAGTGTATATGGTTTAAGTCATTTTCACTCAAAATCACTCAAAAAGCTATATTGGAAGATAAGCCAGATTTGGAAAGGCTTATATGGTTTTACTAGCTTGTTTTTAAACAAGCTAGAGCTTGTAGACAAAGCTCTAAAGAGCCTTTATGCCCTTGTTTAAGCAAAGGGCTTTGTAAGTTTTCACTTTTTTCACTTTCTAGCTTATTCACTGTTTAGCTTATTCTACTGCTTATTTTCTTCTTTTTTTTCTTGTTTATGCTTATTAATGTTGTTTATTGCTTATTTATGCTTGCTTATTACTTAGATATCATTTAGTTATGTTTTAAGTTAAAACTGTCTTTTATAGCTTTAAAACTGCTTAATCTAGTTTGCTTATTTTAAGTGCTTATTTATGTGCTCTAATTTCTTTATTGTGCTTATTTAACCTAGTCTTAATCTATTTTTAGTTTTTATAAGTTTTCTAAGTATGATTTAGTGTAAAAATGAGTTTTACAAATTTAAAGGGGTGTTTAGAACAAGCGGTACTAACTTGAGTTAGTACTGTTTGATTACTTTTGGCTTTTAAGCCAATTTTGTTTAGCTTAAACTAAGTCTTCATTGTATAAGCTCATTGGTGTATAGGCTCAATATGTTTGAGCTTTTTATTGTCTTAGTTTAGCTTTTAATAGCTTATTTTTAGGGCTGCATAAGCCATTTTAGTATTGCATAAAAACTATAAAAAAAACCAAAACTATGAAATCTGTCCAAAATGCCTTTTTCAAAAGTCTTTTTCTAGCTTGTTAGTTATTCAAATTGCTAAAATTTTACTTTTTCTTATAGCTTGTAGTACTAGCTTTAGCTGTTTTGAAGTTTTAGACCTTAGCTTATTAGTTTACTAGCTTAATTTTTAGCTTAAAAGTTCCGTTGTAGGCTGTTTTACAACTTTTTAGCCTAAACTGCTTATTTGATTTCAGAGCTTATGGCTTATTGGATTTGCTTAATTAGTGTTTAGGATTGCTTATTAGGTTAGGTTTAAAGTCCTTTTAGCTTATTTAGCTTAGGTTTGAGCTTATTTAAGCTTATAGCAGCTTTTTGACCAAGTCAGTTAAGGCTAAATGCCTTATAGCCTTTTTAAGTAATCTGTCATCTTTTTAAGCTCATATCTAGCTTATTTTAAGTTTTTATAAAAAGTGTTTTCACAAAAGTTGCTTATTTTTATGTTAAAAAACTTTTTCATAAAAGAAGGGAAGTCTCAAGGTTTGAACCCGAGACCTCAACCTCAACTCTACCAACACTTTAACACACCACTCCACTACCAACTTCCCTGGGGTCTTTTTCGATTATAGGTATAGAACATTTAATATTTAACCCTCTTTGGGCAGTTTTAGCTTATAAGCTTATCTGCTTATTACTTATTTTTCTTGCATTCTTTATTGTTCAAAGTACTTTTTCTAAATTTTTCAGTTTTTTATAAATTAGTTTAATATTTTTAATAATATTTTTAGATTAAAACAGTTTTTAATTCATAATAAATAAAATAAAAGTCAAAAAAATATAATTCTTTTTTCTAAAATTTTCTTTTATCATTTAGGACTTTTAAAAATTAAATTTGCATTTGTAGGGTTAAAATTTTAGAATTTAGGTTTTTAAGGTTCGGGTTTAGGATCCCGTTATCGTTTTCGTGTTTTAACCTTAATTGTTTTTAGTTTTAGCATAGCTTTATTTGTTTTTGCATATTATTAGTAGAAATAGAATCCAAATCAAAAATCTTGATTATTCAAACACGCGATCACGAACTTAACCTCGATTTTCAATTCACGCCTCGTCGGGATACGACTCGGGAAGGTTTTGAATTTTACTTTGGTTAAAAGTAATCTTCTTAAAAACCTTACAGAATACTTACTCCTCTTATTATTTGATACTTTAGTTATATATTATATATATGTATTAAGCAATTGTTATATATATATATATATATATATATATATATGTGTGTGTGTGTGTGTGTGTGTGTGTGTGTGTATAATTAAAGCTTAATCAATTTTTGGCGCCGCTGCCGGGGAGGCTGTGAAACGATTATTGTGTTTACGTTTGAAGATTAGTGTTTGAAGACCCTTCCCCGTGAAGTTATCGCTTTTATTTGTGAATATTTTTTTCTATTATCAAGTAATCAAAAATTCCAAAAAAATTGAAAAACAACAAAAACAACCGTTGTGTCACTTGTGAAATCGGCTCACCTTTAGATTATAAACTATAAGAGAGGTATAAGGAGGGTCGATCCTACGAACTTCGACCCGAAAGAAGAAGGTTTTTAAAACGCTTCGCGCTTACCCACGCATCACACCGCTTCTTTTGTCTTCGTTTATCTAGAGAGCTACCGTACACTTGTTGGATTATCGGTTACAAAAATATTTTTCTTTTTTATTTTCTCTTATTTTGTTTATAGTGTATGCAAACTCGCTCTTCTTTAAAATTCGTTGGTGAACCTTCTACGAATGCTACTTCTACGATTCTAAAACGTCGTAATCATAGACGTTCTAAACAAAGATTCGAACCGTTTTCTCTTGTAGAGACTCCCGTAGTTATGATGGCCGATCAATGTACTATGACGGAATTACTCCGTGCACCCACCGAGGGTTATGCGGAGGCAATCATAGTACCACCCATTCCCGCTGAGCATTTCCGAGAGCTCAACATTAGCTAATCAATCTTTGTAACGTTATTTTTAAAACAATTCTTCGGTTTTGAGAAATGTCAATCCTCATTGCTCAGATTCGATATTTAACAAGAATACTTCTACGTTGAAGTACAACGCTGTCCGAGACATCGATTAATAGCTTATGCTTTTTTTTCCCATTTTTCTATCATGTCCAGCCCGGTATTTGGGCTCGACCAAAGAAACTTCCCTTCTCGTTCTATTCTCACTTGGGACGATATTGTGTCCAAGTTTATTAACCATTTCTTTCCTCCCTCAAAAACAACAAATCTCCGAAATGAAATTTTAAATTTTCAACAACGTTTTGACGAAACATTTTATGAGGCATGAGACCGATTCAAGGATCTCCTTCGAGCATGCCCACATCACGATTTTACCGAATTGCATCAACTTGATACCTTCTACAATGGTATAAACCCAACCGATCAAGATTCTTTGAATTCTGTCGGCGGTGGCAATCTTTTAGAAAGAAGTGCACAAGATGTGTTGAGAATTATTGAAAACAAATCAAAAGTTCGTAATTCAAGGAACAAACCGATTGTTTCTCAAGTGAAAACAAGTAATGTTGATTCTTCAAAGATAGCCAGTGCCGTAGCCAGTGACGTGACTAGTTCCATGACCGCGATGTTTAAACAACATCAAGTAACCTCAGCTCTAGCTTCCGTAAAAGCTGTTGAGGAATTTTGTGTTACTTGTGGCGGTGCTCATTCTTACCGACAGTGTCCTACCACCGATGGCAACACTTTTTCAGGCTATCAAGACAATATTCAAGGATATGTTTCAGCAGCCGCAGTGAACTACAATCAGGGAAATACCAGTTATCGTCCCCAGAGTGTAGCTAATCAGTTTTGACCACCCGGTTTTGCTCAACCAAATGTGCAAAATCAAAGGTTTAACCAGAACCGAGGAAATAATTTCAATTAAGGTAACCAAAATTATCAAGCTCCACCTCAAGTTGGACCTTCAAACGATCTCTCGAGCTACATGAAGACAAATGACGTTAATATGAAAATAATGCAAAATCAAATAACCAATATGAGGACTGAATTAAAGAAAGAGATGGATAATACGTTGACTAGACAAAACAATGCGTTCAAGAATGTGTTAAAGAATGAGTTAACGAATGATATTAAGAACATGATGAGTAGTTTTTTTCAAATGAATACCGCTTCTTCTTCGGGCTCGGGTTCACTTCCTAGCAACATCATGGCTAACCCGAGAGGTGACTTAAAAGCAATCACCACCCGAAGCGGTATTTCTTATGATGGACCTCCAATTCCACCTCTTCCCAAGGTGGTGGAACGGGAACCCAAGGTGACAAAGGATACGGTGCAACCGAGTACCGAAAACATCCAACCTCGGGTAGTCTAAATTCAACTCCCATTGATGAGCTCGTTGTTGCTCCTAAGCCTAAACTGTCTATACCTTATCCCTCGAGAGCCAACAAACAAAAGCTCCGTGAAAAAGATGATAAGCTAGCTTCAAAATTTGTTGAAATCTTTAGGGAATTACATTTCAAGCTCAGTTTCGCAGATGCTCTTCTACATATGCCGATATTTTCTTCAATGTTTAAAAGTCTTCTTAATAGCAAAGAAAAATTGTTTGACTTAGCTAAAACACCGGTGAATGAGAATTGTTCGGCGGTTATCCTAAAAAAGTTGCCCAAAAAACTTAGAGACCCCGACAATTTTCTCATTCCATGTGATTTTTCGGAGTTAGTTGAATGCTTAGCCTTGGCTGATCTTGGTGCAAGCATCAACTTGATGCTTCTTTCCATATGGAAGAAGCTCTCACTCCCCGAACTTACTCCTACTCAAATGATTCTTGAACTTGCAGACCGATCGACTACTAGTCTGTAGTATACATGATATCATAACACAAGCAAGAGATGATGGGTTGGCTACTTAATCTTAGAGAGAGAAAGTGATAT
>BQNB010099503.1:0-24910 GCA_026074375.1 Tanacetum coccineum | reverse complement strand
TGGAGTGACCTCCCTTAGGGGGAGATTGTTGGAAACACAAAAAGTGTCGGTCACTTCCAAGTTGTAATAGGTCTTAGCTCGTAGATTGTGTCACGTTAAGTAAAGAAGCTAATCCGGCCCAAGGCCCATGGGAAGCCCATCATAGCCCATGGGCCGGCCATCATGTAACTATATAAGCCCTCTCCTAGCCTTGGAGAGGGGTTGGTTGTTTTCATGTTTCCATAATTTCCACATAGTAATAACATCATCCATTTCCATATACTTTCTCTCTCTAAAACTTCACAACCCACATCTCACTCTTGTTCTTGGTTTAGATCATAAGATTACATGTTTCTTTAGGATGTTACAGAAGAAGAAGCAGCAGAGTATGAGAAGGAGAAGGAAGAACTTAGATTAAGTTTAAAGATAATTTCTAATGATGACAGTAAAGTAAACTATGAGCCACTATCCAGAAAATTTCTTATTGTGAATTGGGAATATCAGTTGCTGGAAAAAATGGAAGAAAAAGACATGTATGTTTACAAATTAACCAGAGCTGATGGAAGTTCAAGCTATCATGGAGACTGTTAGATATTAGAAAAAGACTCGGTCACCCTATGTATTTTACTGTTCATTATAGATCGTAGTTTAATAGGTAAATGTATGACTTTCGGTATTGAACCGGGTACTAATACCCGGTGTATTGTAAGAACTATAAATACCTCTTCCAACTTTGGAAGAGGTAAGCATTCATTCATTTTACACACACTCTTTAGTGTGTTTTCCATTTCTCTCTCAACTATTCTCTCTCTCTAACTTTCTCTCTCTAGATCTCTCTAGATCTATACATGTTTGTGTGAATTTGGGAACCAACAGACCATATTTATGATCTTGAGACAAAACGTATACAATATACATAGTGCAGTTAACCTCCCTTTTTTCAGCTCTATTATATAGATGATTAAATGATTTTAAATGACCATATATGCTGAAAAGACAACTCAGGTTTAGAAGTTGTAGAATTCGTTACGATGAAAGATTTTAGCATCTGCGTCACTCTCCTATCCACTTAGTTTACAACAGTGGTGGAAACCTTACAAAACAAATTACGGTTGCAAGAGTGGTCATATCAGTGACTCGATGTGAGCGAACAAAAGTGTCTTACTTCAACTTATATTGAAAACAAACAGAATTGCATAAAAATATTATATTTGCTGCATACTACATAAAAATGGTTCTGGGAGGAAAATATAGTGAGTGGGTTTTACATTTTGAACTCATCTAACACTATCGAGACCTTATCCCCATGCTTAGCGGTAATTGAAGAGTCCGTATTAATGATGTAGTCCATTTTATCTTTGGTGAGCTGAAAGCAGTGGGACACCGGTTGGCGATAGCGAGAGTTTGCTCAAGGTTGACCCCATCATAACTACAGTCATGATCCTATCCGTGCTAAAAACTGTGAAGTTGGTTCTAGGAACCTAAATCGGTAGGCATAGTTTTCACTGTCAAAAGATGGTGGTAATGCCATGTCGGGCAACGGAACTGCTACCGATGCAGGAGCATCGATCTTCTTCCTGAAACGCTTGTTCATTCACAGTACTATTGCCTCGTTTCTTCATCTCTTTCATTCGTTTTACTTCTTCTTTCTGTTGTTTCTTTTGTAAAAGCCTAACCTGGTAATCATACTTGTCGAAATAGGCTTTCTTTTGCTCTTTGCTCAGTTTAGAAAGTTGGGATTTTTTAAAAATGTGTTTTTACAGCATGCATGATATTTAGTACTTACAAATGGGAATTCAGTTCATGCATTAAAAAGTTCATATCAAGATACCGAATGCCTTCGATTTCTATCAGGTTTGTTTCTGCCTCTACTTGAAGGCAAAAACCCATCAGCATGAAGAAATGGTGTAATTTTCCCTAGCTTTTTCATGACCGAGCTTATCAATGATTTTTTAGGCAATGGTGACTTACCGCCACCAGCAATGGGCAAAGGTGGCTTACCAGCAGCAGCAATGGGCAATGGTGGCTTACCAGAAGGAGTAGTTCCCTTTGCATTTCCCTTTGGTGTATTAGCAGTTGATTTCTCGATCTCTTGCAATTGTGCTTTCATCTTGATAAGCTCAAATTTAAGCTCTTAATTTTCTTTTTTTAAGCTCGAGATTTCATTTGTTACTGAGTTTTGATGTTTGGGGGTACTGTGTGAACTTAAATGCAGAGGGGATCCACTATTGATGGGGGTAGTGCCGTAGTGTCTACTGTTTCTTGTAACCTTTGTTATTCATAGTAAAGAACTTGAACCACAGTGAACCGGAAGCCTTTCATTTTGAGCTGCGTGGGCACGAGCTTCACGTGATAGTTTTTGACAGTCCATCAAACTACAAACTTTCTTTCGGTCCATGTCACTTATAGCTGGATGCGCATGAAAAGTTCAAGCTTAAAGACTTAACTAATACTAAAGGTGGGAAAATAGATGTAAGGCGTTAAAATGGGTCATTTTGTATGTGTTGGGTTCATTAGTGATATGTTGATAGAAATAATGCCTAAAAACATTATTAATATTTTTCACATCTTTACGTTTTGATAATCACAAAATATAAAAATGTTCAATGTAAAATTAAACGTAAATAAGTAATTAGTAGTAAATTTTCATTTTGAAAATTATATCACTTAAAGGTATGAATAAATAAATGCTTAATGCATTTTATGATCAAATTTTTTTTATTCAACCTCACACTTTTATAAAATGTTGTAAACATTTTTATAAACATTACAAAACATTTTCTACAATTAAAAGAAATGTTTTATTCAAAATAAACACTTTGAATTTCAAATTTTCGGACCTAAAACGGCTAGAAAAGTTCCAGAAAATTCCCCCTACACAAAGGACAAACTGGGGAGCGCCTAGTCTAGGGCGACCCCCTTAAATACACGGGCGGCCCCCTTAATTTTAAAGGACCGCCCACCTATTTAAGGGGACCGCCCATAGACTGACGCTCCTTCAGATTGTCCTATAAATACTTGACTTTTTCCCACTATTTTCTCACTTTTTGCACTCATTCTTTCTGTTCTAAAACAGCTCATACATCTAATTAAAATCCTTTGATCATTCAATCATAAAGCTTTGTTTCCAAGTGATCCAAACTCAATTTCCTCAAGTGCAACAGAAGAATACTTCCATCATCAAGTGAAGAAGTATTACACCTTTGTGTGTTGTTGCAATCTTATTGCATCCATATCATAACTTGTAAATCATTTGTAAATCTTGTAAAGTTGTGTAGTTGTTAGATCTTGGTGATCTTTCCTAGTAGTGTTAGTTAGGTGTGATTATAGTAGTGGCTTGGTGAAGTAGTGGTGTGAAGAAAACTAAGGTGTGAAGAAGTTGTGTAGTCGTGATCAAGTCGTGAAGTCAAGTTGTGTAGTGAAGTTGTGGTAGATTGGTTCTAGCTAAGATTAGAACTCGACATCTAGCTTAGTGTCGAAAATCAAGATAAGCGAAAGTTGTGTAAGGTTTTCTCCGCCATAAGGGAGCTTGTTGACATAGTGAAGAAAACTCTCGAGTTAGGTGCTCGAGGAGTGGAGTAGGGCGAAGAGGTGCTTCGTTACCGAACCACTATAAATCCTCGCGTTGTGGTTTGATTGTTCTTACTCTTATCTCTTGTCTTACATTATTTTTTCATACTATCCTATTGATTGTTTAGATAAGTATATTGTTCATATTGTGCAAGTGTTGAATTCACATAAAGTCGAATCTAGAATTTTTATAAACACTTTAAAACCTTAAACCAAAAAGTGGTAAACTATTCAACCCCCCTTCTAGTTTTCCACAATTGGTATCAGAGCCACGTCAAACAAGATTTTTAAAATAAATTGTATTTTAAAACTTGAATCGATCTATAGAATCGGAAAAATATTTAGAAGGGCAATCTATGCAAAGACCACCACTATTTGAAAGTGATGGATTTATTTATTGGAAAAATAGATTCGAAACTTATGTGAAGTCAAAAGATCTAGATCTTTGGCATGTTATTACCGATGGTGATTTTTCTCCTATTCAAAATAATCCCGAAACTAAAAAGGATGAAGTTGTACATTTTCATAAACAAAATGATGATCTTAAAAAGAAACTTGCAAAAAATAATGAAGCTAAAATGGTAATTTATAATGCTTTGCCACGTAAAGAATACGAAAGAATTTTTATGTGTCAAACCGCAAAAGAAATTTAGGATACTTTATTAATCACTCATCAAGGTAATAATCAAGTCAAAGCTAACAAAATAGATCTTTTTGTTCAACAATATGAACAATTTACGATTCCAGAAGAGGAATCAATAGATAATGCCTTTGCTAAATTTAACACTATTATTACTAGTCTAAAAGCACTTGATGAAGGTTTTTCTAGCAAGAATTGTGTTAGGAAATTTCTTAGGGCATTACATCCTAAATGGCGCGCAAAAGTCACGGCGATTAAAGAATCAAAGAATCTAACAACTCTATCACTTGACGAACTCATTGGAAATTTGAAGGTTTATGAAGAAGTAATTAAGAAAGATTCTGAAACCTTCAAAAGCAAAAGAGAACAAAGTAGATCTATTGCCTTTAAAGCTAGAAAGGAATCTAGTGATGATGATAGCTCTTTCTCTCTCTCTCTCTCTCTCTCGCCTTGAAAGCTAGAAAGGAATCTAGTGATGATGATAACTCAACCTCTGATAGTGAAGATGAAGAATACGCCATGGCCGTAAGAGACTTCAAGAAATTCTTCAAAAGATGAGGACGATTCGTAAGACAACCAAATGAAGAAAGAAAATCATTCCAAAGAAATAAAGACGACAAACATAGAAAAGGCGAAATAAAGCGAAGTCTTTGATGTTTGGGGATTAGATTTTATGGGACCATTTCCCTAATCTAGAGGCAATAAATACATATTAGTAGCTGTAGATTATGGTCAAATGTCGAAGCACAAGCATACCTAAGAACGACCGTCGGTGTTTGTGGTTAAGTTTTTAAGACAGTTATTTGCTAGGTTTGGAGTTCCTAAAGCTTTGATTAGTGATAGAAGGACATATTTTTGTAATTCCCAGCTTGAAAAAGCTTTACAAAATATGGTGTGACTCACAAATTATCCACGACATATCACCCTCAATCTAATAGACAAACTGCAGTTAACTAAAAGGTTAATTAAGCACATCTTAAGAGATCAGTAGGTACAATCTAAAGGTTGGTCAGATAAACTTAACGATGCGTTATTGGCGTTTAGGACGGCCTAAAAAACACCGATAGGGTGTATAACTTTTAGATTAGTTTATGGGAAAGCATGACATTTACCCATAAAAGATCAAGCATAAGGCACATTAGGCATTAAACAATGTAATAAGGAAATTAACACTTGCTAGCGAAAGCCGTCTTATGCAAGCTTAAATAAGTAGCCACACCACACACACACATGGTGCTTTATGAGAATACTAGAATTTACAAAGAACAACCAAGAAAGGCATTATTCTAGACATCGGCGATAATGATTTAAAGGTAGGAGACAAGGTGCTACTTTATAATTCTCGTTTGAAGATGTACCCTGGAAAACTTAAATCGAAATAGAGCGGTCCTAACATTGTTAAAACGGTGTATCCGCATGGGGCTATAGAAATCACTGACAGGGACGGGTTTAGCTTCAAAGTCAATGGGCAACGATTGAAGAAATATTACGGAGGTAACATTGACAAGGAGGATGATGAGGTTATAGAGTTGGAGAATGACGCAACGAGAAGCTGAAGGGAGTCTAACTTAAAGACTTACACAAAAACAAAAGTGCTTGTCGGGAGACAACCCGGAATTTATTTTTAATTTTTATCGAGTCTGTCTTCCCAGATTTTCTATACGGCGTATCCAAACCCCATGGATACGGCGTATTGACCTTCTGGACGTTATCCAGTCTTTATTTTCAGCACAGTCTATATGAAGTATTTATTAAATGAATACAGCGTATACAAGTATCAATACGGCGTATCCTGAGGAATGGATACTGCGTATCGACTTCTTGTATAGTTTTAGGTTATTATTTTGAGTCTAACCAAATGAATACATCGGAGATAGATTTGCACTTTTTTTCCTATATACAGGACCTTGGAAGCAAAGAATATCGATGAATATTGGTGGAGAATTTACAAATTATGAAGATCTTAAAAGTGTTAATCTTGAAACTTCAAGCGGCTGTTCAACACAATCTTGCTATTAAAACTAAACATAGGTGAATCTACCGACGCAAATATCAGGAGATGTATCTCATCTAATTCCTTTTTAATTCCCGTATTTAATGTTTTATATATATAGACGGGATTTTGTAAAACCAAGTGGGGGAATGGAATTAGGAATGTTTACTTGTCCTAATTTTCACACTAAAATCCTTAAATTATGCTCCAATTTAAAAAAATTTCAGCATGCATTTATGAAAATTACATGATACCTAACCTGCGCACAATAACCCATATTCGAGTTGTGAAGGATTTAACAATCCTTTTCCAAAGTTTACCCAAAATTCCACAAAATATGAGTGTGCCGGTGATGTTGTAGACTTTAAAACTTGGCTTGGTATATCTATTCGAGACCACAATAATGATAACTATAGGATTTTAGATGGATAACTTGTTTAAGTTGGTAAATTTTAAGATTACACCCAAATCGTCGTTACATGTTACTTATTAACTAACTACACTGGTTAGTTTACCCCCGTATACACCCTTTCTTTACTCTCATTTAAGAGTAAGATACCCTAGAACAACCCGTCGAGCCAATCCTTTAGGAACTACACCAATTATTTGTTTCGTTACACCCATACACCTTAGCCTACCCTGTTAGATTAAGTTTATTTTACAGTTGCTAGTTTGCTTAATGTGTAAAAGCTTTGTATTTCCGAGTCTGTGTCATTTGTGACGGTTGGGAAAAATTTCAAATGGGAATGTATATTATAGTCAAAACTCATGTATTTTTACTACCATCACAATTAATGGTATGTCCAAAGAATGAAGAAATTATCAAAGGAATTATTATGATCGTGAAGATGGTGAAACTACACCGAGTTTCGTAGTATAGTGTTAGCAAAAAAATTAATAAATAAAAAAATTTAAAAAAGAGAAAGGAAGGTTTGAAGATAATCGTTTCGCAACTACCGAAGGAATTACACGAAGGACCGATTATTCGTTGATACAAATCAACGATGTAAAGTATTGTATAAAGTAAAAGATATCGCCATCTTGCCTGTAAAGTATGTAAGGTAGGGGATGGTTGGAAAGTTGACCGTTAAGAAACGCCAACTTGGTGTTGTTTTTTGATCTATGATCAAGATGTTGAAAAATAGTTAAGTCCTTTAGCATGGTAACGTCAGGAAATAGTGTCTAGCAACATTATTTTAGACTTAAATCTATTTGTTTCGTAATTTTTTATTTAACAATAATTTATTTCCCTTTCCTAATCATTAACCATGGGTTTTACGCGAATGAGGATGTGATCGAGCATGCATGTCTATTCTGTCGTTACGGCCATGTATGCATGTCTCAACCGCCTTGTTGGTTTTATTACAATTGGTGAAAGTTAGAAGATCCATTACCCTATTAACTCTACAATTCCTACTCTTTAGCTTATTCAAAGTGGGAGTGAGCAGTTACATGTGTCTATCCCGTCGTTACGAGTGTATATGTATGGTCTTTGTTGCCCTTCTAGAATATTGGTATCGATAAAGATTAGTTAGAGTAATTAACCCTAAGCCTTATCATATAAACCCATATTTACCTTTATAAACTTGTTACTCCTTAGCTTTAGCGGTGGAGATGTGTATCATTGCCAAGCTTATGATAGAATACTCGTCATGACCGACAATTTGAGTCAAATTAGTTACATGTTACCACATAGATATATTTTAGTGATTAGTGTTTTCATCTCCGTATTTCGTGAGTGTTAGGTTAGTGTACTGTAAGTAGATCAAAATAAATGTTTTAACAAAAATATCCTTAGGATACATATTTATAAACTTCTAAAAGCACTGAGGACAGTAGGAATTCAAGTAGGGGGATATTTGGATGAACAATCAAATAACGTCACTTTTATAGCATCATTTATCCCATGTAAATAACCCATTTTGTGTAATTATTGCAAAGAATTGTTACTTAATCGTTTATATTTGTTATTTGCAGTAATTATCGAGTATTTGGCAAAAGATGGAGAAAAAGATGTGTTTTGAAGCATAAACTAAGACTTTGAGAATGTCGACTGATTCTGACATCTATACATCGTATCATTCTAAAAGCATACACCGTGTCTAATGACTTTGAAGAGCTCAAGACCATTTCCTGACTTTGAAGAATACATCGTATCCACGTCAGCAGATACGCCGTGTATGATACTTTGGTCAAAAACCATGAGAAGCACATTTTCAGCCAATTCTCCGTACCCAAGGACCCCAATACACCATACCGGAGGAGCTCAATACGCCGTACCTAATAAGTCTGATACACTGTATCGATGAGGTCCGATATGCCATATTCAAGAGGTCATATACGCCGTATCCATACCAGCTCAAGAAAATTCTAGAATATTTTATTCTTAGAGCCTACGCCAAGCAACCTCGATACTCCGTATTGAGTTTCAATACGCCGTATCGACCAATTTTCAGAGTCTATAAATATCAAAACCTAAATACGATTTTAGATATGCTTTTTACCACCAAGTCTAATTTTCAGAAGATCTATGAAGCCGTAAAGGTCCTATAAAGTGGTCTAATCGATGGGAAAACTCTTGTAATAGCTAATTATTTATACGAATACACTTTGGTTTGGTTGCTAAGCCAAGACTCAGACGAAGATCTACAAACTCTACACAACTTACATCAATCTCTTTCTTTTTCTTTTCTCATTTTTTAATAACATAATACATCACATGGGGTTTATAATACGTACCCATACACTTGAGCTTTTACATGCTTGATATTTACAATCTATCTAATGACATGATTTGAGGTGGATCAAAATAACATAGAGATCATTTGACAAACATATGGGGGCATTTTTCTTCCCCATTCTTATGCGAAATAAATGCTACCATGAATCCTAATTGTCCCAAAATAGTATTTACAAGGATAAGGACTTAGCAACCGTACTCAAATAATTAAATTAGGTTAAAAACAATAATGTACTAAAGGTGAGTACATATAAGGTAGGCTAAGGCTTTTTGGGTGTAACGATTGGTTTAAGGGTGACAATGCTCTTCATTAATAATCCAGAATCCACCAAAAAATTATGAGAATCGTGAAAAATAATAGGCTCAAAGGGTTGTACTTGGGGTATCCTACACTAATAATGAGTGTATGACCATCATAACAATTACAAGTTTAGAACACTGGTTAATCCTAGTGCCTCTTATAAAGCAAATTCTAATACTTACTATGCAGTCTCGAGATGCATCACAATAACAAGTTCTAGAATTTAATACACTACCGGTACACTCATATGAATTTTACTAACACTAGACATTCCAGAAAAGGTGACAAGGCAATGCATACATGGCCGTAACGACGGAATAGACATGCACGCCTGCAGATCAACCTTAACTCGAACCGGGTAAAGATAAAATCATCTTGGGTTACCAATGATGGGTACCCGAATTCCTAAAGATCTAAGGGTGAACCTCACATTTTTGGGGTGGAATTCTGAGGGTTATTGTGCTAGTCATATAAATTCCTATCCATGAGACGCTATTAATACTTGGTTTTTGTCGGTATGTGTCGTAAAAAAATTAAATTTGGGTAAAAATCACCTTTTATGCTATGTTTTGATATATTACCCATCATTTTAAGGACAAAGCAAATGGCAAATGAAAGAATAGTTTCTAAGGCTTATTTCCCCTACACTTAAGTTGAACATTGTCCCCAATGTTCTATAAAAGTACCCGTTGAAACGAATAAAGGGAAAAGAAAACAAGTAAAAGAAACTAGTACTCCCCTGGTTTGCTCAATAATGGAGAAGAAACATGCGATAACTGGTTAAATCGTCCTCCAAGAATCATCCAATGAAACTTCCTAAGAACTTCCAAGCTTCTTCTCATCAAATATAACATGTAATCAAAGACAAAGACAACTATACCAAGCATAAAATGTGCGATAGACAAATATACAATATGAATTTAGGGTTCGACTCGATAAAGCAGTAAAGATAGGATGAGAGAATTGTTAAACTCATTAGGTTTTGCAGGTTTATAACAGAAGAATACATATATTAAATGTTATGCAAGTTTTATTTTCAAAAATAATTAAAAACTTTAAGTTTTCTGAACCTGGGCGTTTGACGCCGTTAGGGTTTTTGTGACCCCGTCACAGGTGTCGTGGTGACGGCGTCGCGTGTAAATCGTGACGCCGTCTCCACAGTCTGTGAAAACAAAATTTTTGTTTTTGATGAAAAATTTCTTGCACTTGATTCCATAAGTTAATTCCTGTACAAATGGCTGCATAAAACCTGAGATTTAACAATTCAATCATATGACTCGAAACTGACGCGAATTAATCTAAACAATTCATTTAACATGTTTGAATTTGGCTCAAAAGCCAGATAAATTCCCCTACACTTATTGTTGCAAAATACCTTTGATTGAAATTAAGACGAGGTTAAAGACAAACAAAGCATGATTACAAGATAGTTCAAACATAATAAAACAAATGGTAAAGAATTAAAACACACATGACACTCCTAATTTATGGGAAAAGTAAATTGGGTTGCCTCCCAAGAAGCGCTTTTCTTTATTAACGAGTCTTGTAGCTAGACTCGAAGTCACACGTCCTTACGTGACTTCCCCTTCATCGTCGAGAGTTACATCATCGTCTTTGTTGGTGTCCAATAAGTTCTTTTGATATGGCTTCACCCGTTGTTTATTTACGATAAATTTGCTTCCTTCCTCATCGTACAGCTCAATTGCTCCGTTTTTCATGTCTTTGCTTACCGAAAATGGACCATACCATCTTGACTTAAGTTTTCTAGGGAATAGTCTGTGATCATACATCCAATGTGCTATTAGGTCTGTTTCCCTACCAAGTGTATGAGCCTCCCCATCGGTCGTCTTGTTGACCCATCCATTATGCTTGATGGGCTTGCCATTCACCTGTGCTCATGTCCCGGTAAACATCCGTAGAACCCCCGACTCCTTTGTTTCCCCCTTCTTCATCGCCTTCCTCATCATCGCCTTCTCCCCCCCTCATAACCTATCTAGTAGCCGGCCAAAAACACTCGCCCTCGTGGAGTTCCATGATAACCTCCATCTTAATCAATGACGTTTTTCTATAAACATGTGAATGGGGCTCGCGGCTCAATACACTCACCATTTCTTCGGTGAGCAAACCAAAGGACCGGCTTATCTTTGGCCACAAACACCACCACTGAAAAATCATACCCTTTTCCCTTAAGCTCTTTAGGTATTTGGCGAGCCAATAGGGAATGTTGCAAACAATCCCTTCTCCAAAGATGCAATAGAGATAGAATAGATCAATTTCGGTGACACGGTGTGTGGTTTCCTTCCTTCCCGTGATGGTTATCGTAATATAACAATGAGCAAGCCTGATCCTTGGATTCCTAATAGATTTTGCTTTGGTGTTCCCCACATTATACCTGCCTTCACTAATACTCGGCTAAAACAAATGATTCAGACGATTGGAATTAACCGTCAATGCCCTTCTCAAATTACTAAGTGTTACAACCTCCCTAGATTCCCATTTGGATTACAAACCGACTCTCCATCCTAACTCAAGAAGGGACATCTCCCTTTCTACTCCTCCCAACCTAAATGTGATACCCTTGTGAAGCAGGTCATACCTGCATGGAGAAGAATCGAACTCAAACGAGGCAAAGAATTCGTAAACAAGCTCACAGAAGATGGGCTCGTTGATTTAAAAGAGGTTGACCCATTGTGGTCCAAAAAAAGGGTCGGTGTTGATGGAGTCGAAGAATGACTGAGCAAGACCCTTGTTTGTGAGAAACTCCCAATCAACAACATCTCCACAGTGAATAGAGCGCCCGACGAGGTTGTTGTGATTCATTTGATGGTTTTTGTTATCGAACAATCCAAATTTGCGGACCTTTTCCTCCATAGTTTCCTCGTGAGATGAGGAGGCCTGCCCCCTAGTGCTCCTAGCTCTCTTGCTCATGGCCTATATTGAAGTTAGAACAAGAAACGAGAGGAGTTAGAGAGTGAAAACAAAGCTGAATATGTGTTCAGATGGTGGCGACGACGTCACTAGCAACATGTGACGCCGTCACAGAGGGTCTGATTCAAAAAATTATTTTGCGAGGGAAAACTAAGTTATTTTCCGATAAACCTATTCCCAAACACCTCCTTGGCATCAGACCCATATTAGGGATTTAAAAAAATTAGGGTCATCAATCCTAGTTTCGAGTTGTTTTTGCAAAAGTGTTAATTTCGGATGATTCAATACTCAAGGAAACAACAAACTTATTAGATTGATGTCTAATTGTTCCTAATTCCAATCAATTGGGTATGAACCAAATTAGGGGAATTAATAATAAAGCGGATATGAAATTTATTAGATGAGATTGCGAGAGTAGAATGAATGACTTACTTACCAATTGAGGATGAACGATCGTGTGATGGTAAAAATCAATTTGGGGCTTGATTGAGATGGTTGGTGGCTATTTTTGTGAGTGTGATGGAAGAAAGGGAATTGTGATGGGTTTTATGAGTTTTGGACCCGAATCGTCGTGACGGCGTCACGTATTACTCGTGACAGCGTCACGGGCAATTTTTTTAGTTTGGACCCTTATTGTTCTAGGGATTTTGAAATTGTAACCCATGACTTTCTTTCAAGGAAAGATCGTGTGTCTTTCCTCCCGGATCAAACACATGGTTGCTATCTATGAGTGTAAACGAGCAGTGGGAAGAGGGATCACATTCAATGTGGTCATTATTCATTAAGGGGGGTTGCTTTAAGTGGGTGGTTGAATGGTTGGTGAATTGCTTGGGTCGTGACGGGATTGATTATCCCTCTTTCCAGGCTTAAACCCAAAGATATTCTTCCGAGGTTGAGAAGGATTCGAGGGTATTAACCGGACGCATCTTACACATAGATGACTTGCAGGAGTAGGAAATGATTTCTTCTCGAGGTTTTCAAGGAAGTTATGTTTAGCACTGTTTTCCAGGTCCTTGGCCTCTAGATACTTTGTGATTTTCTTGATTTTTCGAGGTTTACTTTTGTTTTCCTTTATCTTTTCCTTTAGTCTTAGTGCGAATTCTGAAGAAAATTCCATGAATTCATTTGTAATGTCTTGCATGTAATGTTCGAGTTCTCTGATCCTTTCTTCTTGATCGTAGATGAAGTTCATCACAATGTGCTCAAATTCTTCTTGTCGCGATGGCACAATGGGTGATCGACACATTTCATTGGTTATTAACCGGAATATGCTTTTGCTTTTTCCCATTAATGAGATTGCGCCCTTCATAAGTGTATCAACTTTATGTTCCATGATTCCAAGTAATTGCTCGACGTCGGGGTTTTCATAATTAAAGTAAACCTCATATGGAGTAAAGGCATTATTCCACCCTTTATTCTCATATTGGGCTAACCTTTCGATAGTATCCCAAGCTTCGTCTGGTCTTATTTGTCTAAGCCTCCCACCTGCTGCGTAGTTAATGCTTTCCTGGGTGGTGCAGTCGACATGATCGTAAAAGATTTGGACTTGGAGCCAAAGATCGATGCCATGATGAGGGACTTTTTGGAGTAAGTCCTTGAAATGAGTCCATGCTTCGGATAAAGATACTCCATGATGTTGTTGGAACATCAGGATATCGTTGTAGAGTTTTGCGGTCCTTCCCGGTGGAAAGAATTGATCAAGGAATCGGGTAGTAAGATCCTCCCATGTGGTGATGGATCCTGTTGGAAGGCGTTCAAGCCAATTGCTTGCTTGTCACAGAAGAAATGAAATAAACGCAGGCGCGTTCCTGTCTTCCTTATTTCACCGTCAAGGTCCAGTGAGATCCACAATTTTACGGAAATCCTTGAGTGATGGTTTGGATTCCCGGACTAAATCCCTGTGAAATTGAGCATAAACGTTTTGCACCAACCAGGATGGCGTCGGATCGAAAGTGCACGTTGTTCCCTGCGGGAGCTCGAATGGGTATTTCCTATAGCCCTCGTGGCTAGGTTTAGAGTAGCTCCTAGAGTACGGATAAGATTTCTTGTCCCCATGTCGGTTGACGAGAAGGGTTATGAAACAAAATAACACGAAAAAAAGAAAAAAGGTAGACTACAAGAAAGCTAATGTGCGGGAATTAAAGTCTCACTTGTAAGGATTCAAGCAAGTAGAACTAAGCTAAACTATGATCAAAACCTAACTATTCCCTGGCAACGACACCAAAAATTTGATGTGCGTATCATCGTAAGGACTTCTTACAACACGAAGTTTTACAACATCCCTAGGCAGAGCACCAATCGTTGTAGTAGTATTAAGGCAAGACTCGGGGGGTTGTTATCGTTCACTCGAGGAATAGGTTGGGAAGGCTTGATCACAGTCTAACAGAATTCTAAAGGTTGAGAGAAGATTATTTTTGTATTTTTATGTTTTATGGAAAGCAAGTAAAATCATATATTGGAGAGGTGGTTAGTTTTAGCTATTAAACTAAATGATAATCTAAACTACTGGTGATAACAATATAATAAAAGACTGTGTTTATTTAATCATGTATTACTCCCTAGATTGCTTCTCCT
Source organism: Tanacetum coccineum (assembly GCA_026074375.1). Lineage (NCBI taxonomy): Eukaryota > Viridiplantae > Streptophyta > Magnoliopsida > Asterales > Asteraceae > Tanacetum > Tanacetum coccineum. The sequence goes on along the minus strand of BQNB010099503.1, from coordinate 10,185 downwards.
AGTGTTGTTGCCTTGTCACACTTGTGATGATCTATGTAACTATTTCCTAAAGCATGAATGAATTACACGAACCCGCCGTCTACTTAGTATTCCGCTAGAGCAACGCACAAGTAAGGTAGTATGAAGACTATTACAAGGCCCCTAGGGGTACACTAAGTGCATGTGAAATACATTAAAAGTGGATCAACCATATTAGGGGGCAAGGTAGTATGAAGACTGTTACCCGATGGTATCCTTTCTACACAATCACGTTTCCCTAGACATATCAACAGCGATACAGACAAAAGCTGGTTTTCTAAGACCTAACGTGCACATCCATCACAAGAAGCAACACCACTAAGATCTACATTCTAGGTTTCATACAATCATAAATAAACACAATAGGAGGTTTAGCCAAGCATGTTATAAGTAAAGCAAGAACATAGATAAATCACACAACACATAGACATATTGGATGATTAAATAAACCTTACTTGATTAAAACATGAGTTGGAGGAAGTACAATAGGGTTTTTAGGCCCTAAATTCGTCCCTAACAGCTGCTAAACGAACTAGGGTTCGTACCCTCTTTTTATTCTAAAGTTACACACTTAAAACCCTAAATTCGGGTTTGTATATATAGGAAAATCGCTGTGACGGCGTCGCGTTTTAGTCGTGACGCCGTCATGATGAAGAATATTCTAGATAATGGGTTGGGTCGTGTACTCTGACGCCGTCGTGGAATCATGTGACGCCGTCTTGGTCTTCGTTGTGACGGCGTCACGTTGTAATGGTGACGCCGTCTCCAGCTGCTGATGACATTATCTTGAGTGATGTTGGTGTAGGTCCGTAGTCTTGTCCGTTTCTTCTCCAAATGAGCCCAAGTCACGTGTAATTCATCCAAATGCCTTCCAAATGAGAAATACCTAAAAAGGAACGATTAAGTACCTATTTTGGGCATAAATGCACGATTTTGAGGGTTAAACAACCCCGAAAAAGTGTATAAATTAACACCTCATAAAGTACATGAGATATAGCGGAGACATAGTGAGGAGGAGGAGGTGTTGTTGTCAAAGTTACTGTAGGAATTTTCGGTATTGGTGAGAGAACTGCGGACTTAGAAATCACCAAAACATGTACATTAAGGATTGATGAAGACTGGATATATGGTATCTCTTGTTGGATTTGAACGTCCAATAAAGAGTTAATCTCAGCATCTGTAGTATCCTTAAGATTTCCAACTATAGATTTATCAGAAGAAAGGTTAAGAAATTGATTACCAAAACCTAAAGATACAGATAAGCTGGAGCTTGATGTTGTTGTCATCCTTTACTTCTTCTGTCTTTTCAGTATATGCCTTTGTCGTATCAGTAATTTCTTCATCACCGTTCCCAGTGTCATCAACTTCAGCATCTTTCATCTCCTCGTCCACATTTTCTTGCACATATTCATCACCATGCACAAACTCATCATCAGTTTCCTCATTGTCAGTCTCTTTAAGATCGATACTTTTGTCATCATCAGCATCATCTTTCTTCTCTTCATCCTCATCAAAATATAACCAATCTACCTCTTCATTAACTTTTTCTTCTTTAGAGTATTCACTCTATTCTTCTGATCCCCAGTCAAGTGTGACATTAGCTTTGGCTGCAGAACTGCCTTGTACCTCATCTGGAACCCCTGGTTTAATACCAGTTCCTTCATGTGAGGTAGTGAGGATAACTGTTGACTCATCGAGAACCCCTGGTTTAGTACCAGTTCCTTCACTTGAGCCTCCAGCATGTGACTGACTCCTGCTAGATTTTTTGTTGGCTTTGAGTGCTCGCATCGTGTCAGCAGCTAGTTGTTCTTCAGCAGTCATAGTTTGAATACCCTTTAGCTTCTGAGACGGATCAGGTGATATCTTCTTTGACACATTTGAAGTATCTCTAAATGCAATACCCGATGGTCTTCTTCTAGCAGGTTCAGGGTCTGATTCTTTTACAATCTGTTCATGAGTAGCATGAACTTTTCTTGTTGCTTCCTCTTCTGTGGCCTCAGTTAAGATCATAGATTTTCTCAACTCCAAAGCGACATCTGGTTCTGGAATGATGTTGTCCTCGGTAGAGATTAATACTTTCTTCTTAATTACTTTTCTACTGCCAGTTCATTTTCTAGCAGGTTCAGAGTCAGATTCATCAGACACTTCAACACTTGCAGGCTTTGGAGTGATAGCTGCCTTCTTGCCTTGTGACCTTTTACCTCTGCTTTTCTTTGGAGGTATCAATCCAGTAGAGTGTTTGATGAACATCTGATAGGTCTCAGAGTGCTTGATATCATCAATTAGCATAGTTTCAGGAATAGCCTGACCATACTCTTGAAAGTCTTCACCAATCCTGACAAACTTCATTCGGCTTAGTATACCATCATCCTTGATTGTATGAAGACCAGAGGGTAGTGCTTTTGGAACAGATTTGTGAATAGAGAGGAAATGGTTGATGATGATTTTGGTGAATCTAGGATAAGGCATGATTTCACGTCTGCTTTTCTTCAACTGCCTATTGTCAATCTGATATGAGAAGTCTTCCCAAATCAACTCAGCAAAGTTGACGTACTTCTTGTGGAACATACCTCATATTATTGCAACTCTAGATTGACGAAGTCTGTCATTGCTAGTTGTCTTCCCTGAGAGGCATTTGTTGATGATGGATGCTACGGTTCTCCAAGGTTGGTGCATATGATCAATGAACATTTGTGGTAGATGAGTCAATTCTCCCTTGTATCCGAGTCCAATGAGAAAGGTGAGCAGTTCCTCTTCAGATTGAGGTACAATGAATTCTTTTCCTGGAATTCTTAGGCAAATGTATAGAGCCTGGTGGAACACCTCAACATCAACTAGACACTTCTTGTTAGCCAGCTTAAACTCATAGAATGTAGACTCCTTGACCTTGGTAACTGTGTGCTAGAATTGCTGCATGTAGATTTGTTAGGATTTATGTTTTCCTAACTTAGTACCGACAATACAAATAGTTAGTACCGTTAGTTATAGTTAGTACTGATAGTACAAACTGTTAAGTACTGATCAGTTAGTTAGTACCGTTAGTAGAAAATAGTTAGTACCGTTTATAAGATATGTATGAGATATCTTAGGAAAAGATAAGTATGCGATTTGTAAGCCTGTTAGGGTTTATCCTTAGTTTATAAAAGGATCCCTCTTGGCATAGTTAGGAACACGATCTCAAGATATCTCATAGCAAAATCATATCTAAATAGTTAGTAATCTGTAATCGTTTAAAGCAGAATATAGAAGTTATCATTTAGTTTCACATTGATTTTACTTATGCTTGTGTAAATTCCCGCATTACACATAAGCTTCATATTCATGTTTCTACAGTAGTCAGCTTGTGTATATTATACATCTTGGCAATTATTCTTTAATAGGGTGCAAGAGATCTAATTCCTAGGGACTCACAAGTGTATCAGAGCGCTGTGAGAAAACTCTAAATATGAAGAACAATCAAAACCAGGCAATAAACCTTCTTTCCCCTTCAAACTAACATGTCTGCATCAACAAGAAGAAATTCCACCACCAACCACCAACCTCCACCCATCATCACAAACACCAACCAACAAACTCTCATACAGTATCAACAATCAAGCTGCCTATTCTCAAAAAGGGAGAATATGACATATGGGCTATGAAGATGGAGCACTATTTGGCCCATACAGACTATCCAATCGGGAGGTTTGACAAAATGGAAATGAGTCATGTATCAAAATACTACAGATACATCAGACAAATTAAGGTTTTACCTCCTAAACTGCAGAAGAATGTAGCCAGAAGAAAGAGAGAGAAAATGCCAGAACCACCTTGCTTATGGCTCTACCAGAAGACATCTTGCTAAGTTCCATAAGAGACTGTGCAAAAGAAATGTGGGATGCATCAAAATCTAGATTGGTTTGAAATGATGAATCCAAGAAGATGCAAAAGTTTTTTAAAAAAATTATCTTAAAGTAACAGCTTGAAGATTCACTGTATCCAACACAGAAGGGCTTTCACCAAAGGTTTATGACAGTTCCAAAGTCTCTAAGACAGTTAGACAGATTCAAGGGAGCAGGTGTATCTACTGAGGATGCTAATAAAAAATTCCTAAGATCTCTACCTTCTGCCTGGTCACATGTCTCCCTAATAATGAGAACCAAACCAGGGGTGGACACTCTTAGTTTTGATAATTTGTACAATAATCTAAGAGTCTTTGAGAGTGATATAAAAGGCTTTACTGCATCATCATCCTTTAGCCCACAAAATGTAGCTTTTGTCTCTGAGAACACAAACAGTACTAATGAAGTTAGTACCGCTTATTGTGTTCCCAATCTTTTTGGTTAAAACATAAAGTATGAACAAACTTCATCATACTCACTACTTGCTAATCAATCTAGCTGCCCTCAACTGGATCATGAGGACTTAGAACAGCTTGATGAATATGACCTTGAAGAAATGAACTTGAAGTGGCAAGTGGCCATGATCTCAATGAGAATGAAAAAGTTTTACAAGAAGACTGGTAGAAAGCTACAATTTGATGCAAAAGAAGCTGTTGGCTTTGATAAAACCAAAGTGGAATGCTACAATTGCCACAAAATAGGGCATTTTGCAAGAGAGTGTAGACTCAAGGGAACTCAAGATAACAAGAGGAATGCATGTAATTCTGGAAACAAGGATGGGGGAGCAGTCTGGATCGAAGGAGGATTCAAAAAGCATTGTGACAATTAATTGAGAAGGTGTAGATTGGACAAATCATACAGAAAGTGAAGCTTATGCTTTGATGGCTTGTAACAGGCTCAGACTCCGACAAAAAGAGGTAATTTTCATGTTCAAAATAAGTGTAAAGAGTCCTATTGCTAAACTTAAAAAAACAATATGATGCTCAGAGATAACAACTAGTGATCGCAAGCATATAAAATACAAAGCATATTCTCAAGGTCTTAAGAAAGTTAAAGCACAGTTAGTCACTCATCAACAAGGACAACTTTGGTATGAACAAAAGATAAAGTTTATGAAAATAGACTTAGATGATAAAACAGATGTTCTCACATACCATAAGAAATTATTTGCAGAAGCTCAAAAAGAAAAAGAAGATTTAAAGGCTAAAGTAGAAAAATAGCATAACTCTTCTAAGAATCTTAGTAAATTGCTTAATAACCAAATGAGTGCTAATGATAAGTTTGGGCTTGGGTATGGGGATCATAGATATGATGGGATTTTGAGTTATGAAAATAAAGTGCTGCAAAACTAAACATGTCTGCATTACAAGATGAAATTCCACCACCACCTCCACCTCCACCATCATCATCACAAACACCAACCCAACAAACTCCTCATACAGTATCAACCATCAAGCACCTATTCTCAAAAAGGGAGAATATATATATAGGCTATGAAACAGGAGCACAATTTGGCCTATAACAGACTATCCAATCTGGAGGTTATACAAAATGGTAATGGTCCCTGTAACAATCACTACAGATACACAGACAAATTAAGGTTTTTGCCTCCTAAGAACTGGCAGAAAGATTGTAGCCAGAGAAATAGAGAGAAAAGCAAAGAACCACTTGCTTATGCCCTACCAGAAGAACATCTTGCCAAGTTCCATAAGAGGACTGATTCCAAATAAAGTGGATGCCATCAAATCTAGATTTGGTAGAAATAACAGAATCCACGAATATGCAAAAAGGTATATCGTGAAGCAACAGTTTTGAAGAATTCTCTGTATCCAAAACAGAAGGGCTTCACAACGGTTATGACAGGTTCCAAAGTCCTTCTAAGTCAGATTAGAGATTCAAGTAGCAGGTGTATCTACTTAGGATGCGAAAAAAAAAATTTTCCTAAGATCTCTACCTTCTGCCCTGGTCACAATTCTCCCTGATAATGAGAACCAAACCAGGGGGGGGGTGGACACTCTTAGTTTTTGATGATTTTACAATACCTAAGAGTCGTTGAGAGTGATATAAAAGGCTCTACTGCATCAACATCCCTAGCCACAAAATGTAGCTTTTACCTCTGCGAACCACACCAGTACTAATGAATTTAGTACCAAACGCTTATTTTGGTTCCCAATCTTTCTGGTCAAAACAAAATATGAACAAACTCATCATACTCACTTCTTGCTAAATCAATCTAGCTGCCCTCAACGATCATGAGGACTTGGAATACAAATTGATGAAAATGGACCTTGAAGAAATGGACTTGAAGTGGCAAGTGGCCATGATCTCAATGAGAATGAAAAAGTTTTACAAGAAGACTGGTAGAAAGCTACAATTTGATGCAAAAGAAGTTGTTGGCTTTGATAAAACTAAAGTAGAATGCTACAATTGCCACAAAATAAGGCATTTTGCTAGAGAGTGTAGAATCAAGTAACTCAAGATAACAGGAAAGGGACGCATGGGAATTACTGGAAAACAAGGATGGGAGCAGAACTGGACAGAAGGAGGATTCTAAAGCATTGGTGATAATTGATGGAGAAGGTGTAGATTGGACAAATCATTCAGAAGATGAAGATTATGCTTTGATGGCTTGCAACAGCTCAGACTCAGACACAAAGGTAATTTCCTGTTCAAATAAGTGTAAAGAGTCTTATGCTAATCTTAAAAAACTGTATGATGCTCAGAGAGAACAACTTAGTGATGCAAGCATAGAAATAAAGGCATATTCTCAAGGTCTTAAGAAAGTTGAAGCACAGTTAGTTGCTCATCAACAAGGACAACTTTGGTATGAACAAAAGATAAAGTTTATGAAAATAGATTTAGATGATAAAACAGATGTTCTCACATACCATAAGAAATTATTAGCAGAAGCTCAAAAAGAAAAAGAAGATTTAAAGGCTAAAGTAGAAAAATGGCATAATTCTTCTAAGAATCTTAGTAAACTGCTAAATACCCAAATGAGTGCTAATGATAAGTTTGGGCTTGGGTATGGGGATCACAGATATGATGGTATTTTGAGCTATGAAAATGAAGTGTTGCAGAGTGTTTTTATGAATAAAGAGAGTGAGATAGAAAACCAACCTTTGTATGATAGGTTTGTTACAGCAGAAGGAATGCATGCTGTACCCCCACCCATGACAGGGAATTATATGCCCTCTGGACCTGAAATTGAAGTAGATTACTCACAATTTACATATGGTCCAAAACAGACTCAACCTAGTGAATCTGAATCACAATCAAGTGAATTTGATACCTGTGAATCTAACATTAGTACAGAACCCTCTGAATTAGTGTCTGAACCAGTTGTCAATGAATCTAATGTAGAATGTCAACCTAAGGTCTGGTCTGATGCTCCTATCATTGAGGAGTATGAATCAGATAGTGAAGATGAGTATGTGTCTATACCAACAAAACAACAAGAAACACCTAGTTTTGCTAACCAGCAAGTAAAAACTCCTAGGGAAAATGTTAAGAGTCAGTTCACACATAGTCAAAAACCTAAAGTTGACAAGAAAGATTTGGGGTATGGGTTTGCTGTAAGAGCATGTTTTGTCTGTGGTAGTCTTAATCATTTAATTAGAGATTGTGATTTCCATGAGAAGAGGATGGCAAGAAAAGCTGACTTAAACAATGGTTGGAATAATGTGCAAAGAGTGAATAAACAAAACCAATTTGTTCCTTCAGCAGTACTAACTAGAACTGGTAAAATTCCAGTTAATACTGCTAGAGCTAGCAGTACTAAAAATTTTAGTACTGCTAGGCAAAGTTTTAACAGACAGACAGTACTAACTAATACTGCCATGAAAGTTAATATTGTTAAGCCCATTGTGAATAGAGTTAGACCAGCAAATGTTTTTCACAAAACTCATTCACCATCTTCAAGGCCTTTCAAAAAGACAACAGTACTTAGAACAAAATTTTCAAATCAAAAGCTTAATACTGCTAAGGTAAATGCAGTTAGTACTGTTGGGGGAAAAGGGAAACTGCTGTTAAGCCCTCAGCAGGTTGTAATTGGAGACCACAAAGATATAACTGGCACAATATCTCCAAATACAATAGTGGATCCAATCTAAGAAACTGTTATACTTTCAAAGATCCACTAGGCAGACTCAAGCCCAAACAGGCTTGGGTCCCTAAGAGAAACTGATCTCTTTTATTTGATGTGCAGGATTATCCACATAGAGCTTTAAAGAATAAAGGAATTGTTGATAGTGGATGTTCCAGGCACATGACTGGAAACAAGGCCTACCTTGCTGAATTTCAAGACTTTAATGGTGGCCCTGTTGCTTTTGGAGGTAGTAAAGGTTATATCACTGGTAAAGGTAAAATAAAAACTGGAAAGTTAGATTTTGAGGATGTGTGCTTTGTCAAAGAACTTCAACATTTCAATCTTTTTTTTTGTGTCACAAATGTGTGACAAAAAGAACAAGGTTATGTTTACTGACTCTGAATGTCTTGTTTTGTCTCCTGAATTTAAGGTACCTGATGAAAATCAAGTATTACTTAAAATCCCCAGACAAAACAATATGTACAACTTCAATTTAGAGAACATTGTTCCTTCAGGAGGATTGGCTTGTTTAATTGCAAAGGCCACAACTGATGAATCTAACAAATGGCATAGGAGGTTGGGTCATGTAAATTTCAAAAACTTAAATAAACTTGTAAAGGGAAACCTAGTAAGAGGTTTACCTACAAAGCTTTTTCAAAATGACCACACTTGTGTTGCTTGTCAGAAAGGAAAGCAACACAAAGCTTCTTGTAAGGCCAAGTTAGTTAGCTCTATTAGCCACACCCTACAACTTCTTCATATGGACTTGTTTGGACCTACATCTGTCAGAAGCATAAACCATAAGACCTATTGTTTGGTTATCACTGATGATTTTAGCAGATTTAGTTGGACATTTTTCTTAAGAACTAAGGATGAAACTAGTGCAATCCTTAAGGACTTTATAAGACAAATAGAGAACCAATTGAATCAAAAGGTTAAAACTATTAGATGTGATAATGGAACAGAATTTAAAAACAGGGATGTTATTGAATTCTGTGGGTTAAAAGGGATCAAGAGGGAATACAGCAATGCCAGAACTCCACAACAAAATGGAGTTGCTGAGAGAAAGAACAGGACCCTTATTGAGGCAGCAAGGACCATGCTTGCAGATTCATTTTTACCTAACACTTTTTGGGCTGAAGCAGTTAGTACTGCTTGTTATGTTCTAAACAGGGTATTAGTGACCAAGCCTCATAATAAGACACCTTATGAACTTTTAACTGGTAAGACATCAATTATAAGTTATATAAGACCTTTTTGGGTACCATGTGACCATCTTGAACACCATAGACCACTTGGGCAAGTTTGCTGGAAAATCTGATGAGGGATTTTTGGTTGGGTATTCTCTACAAAGCAAGGCTTTTAGAGTATACAATTTAGAAACCAAAAGAGTTGAAGAAAACCTGCACATAAACTTCTTAGAGAACAAACCCAATGTTGCAGGGAAAGGACCAAATTGGCTTTTTGACCTTGATTATTTGACTGATTCTATGAACTATCATTATGTTAGATCAGAGAATCAAGCTAACCTTCATGCAGGCACAAAAGATAAAATTGATGCTGGGGATTTTGAAAAAGAAGATGAATCTGATCAAGACTGCTTTGAACTGCCAATATGGCATTCCTATTCTTCCACAAACACATCTGCTTCAAAATCAGATAATAAGAGAGGAGGTCCAAGAGAGGAAGAACAAGTCTTTCTGGATGATCTTGCAAGACTTCAAAGGCAAGAAAAGGAAGCTAATGAGGAAGCTGAAGCTCTCAAGAAGAATCTTGAACAAGAAACTAAGTACTTGGTTACTCAGGCAGGAGCTGCTAAGTCTAGCAGTACTAACATTTTAGTACTGTTAGCACAACAACTAAAGCTAGCGGTACTAACCTTGTTAATACTGTTAGCATACCAGTTAGTACTGTCAGTTCTAATAAGGGACTATCTCTTTCTGACACAACCAATTCCCAAGAAGATGACTCTGAAATACCTCCACTTGAGGATATTCATGAAAATACTACTGATGGTATCTTTACACATGCATCTTATGATGATGAGGGTGCAGAGGCTGACTTCACAAATTTGGAAACAGTTGTGAATGTTAGTCCTATTCCCACATTAAGAATTAATCCCTCTCATCCTTCAACACTTATTCTAGGAGATCCAACATCAGACAGTACAAACAAGAAGCAAAGTAAATAAAAGTTTTG
>BQNB010099502.1:0-24910 GCA_026074375.1 Tanacetum coccineum | reverse complement strand
GAACAAAATGTATGTTTTTGGCTTTTAGGTTCATTAGGAAACGGTTCCATGCAATAAATAGGTTTATTAGGAAACAGTTCTATGCAATAAATAGGTTCATTAGGAAACAGTTCTAGCAAATTTATTGCATGTAATATTTGGTTATAAAGTGGATATAATAGTGAACGAAATGATGTTTCTGTACTTTTGGTTTATCAGGAAACAATTTTAGCTAATTTGTTACATGCTATCTTTGGTTAAGTATATTTTGAGCAACGTGTGTGTATTATGAGGGGGAGTTTAAAGTGCTTTGGCACCTTCCGTTTCTGATTATAAGTGTTTGAATTAAGAGTTTGTCCTTTCAATTTTGTTTGCATGTTTCTTTTCCCAATCTCTGTTTCTACTTGCAATTCTTTTCTCGTCAAGCTTTTATTATAATTGGCATCTCAACTACAATGATAACAAAGCGTTCTTCGAACTAACGGGCGATCAGCTAAAAATGAAACCCAACAGAAATCATCAGGAATGTCCCCAAGGCTCTTGGCCTGGCATCGTTCCACAACTTCTATCTACAGCCAGGGGCGGAGCTAGGAACACAAACCACCGGGTTCAAAAAAAAATTCTTTTACGAGATGAAGAAACGTAATATTGGGTTTACAGAAACAGTAAAAAAGAAAAATCGGTTGAATCATAGATAAATAAAAATTATCCACAGATCCAAGAGAATTTATTTTCGTAGCAAAAATAATCTAAATTATTTACTAAACTTAATACAATTTGCACTCCGATAACATACCTCATGAGTGGTGAAGTTTAGGTTGTAAGTACAAATTATTTTGTAATCCGCCCAAATCCATTTAGAGGGATCAAAGGGTACCATCACATGAAGTCGGGGTTCAATTTGATAAAATGCACAAAAAAGTAGAGAATATACACGTCTGTAAAAAAGTCTCAAAGGTTGATTGGGTTCGTTTGACCCCCCTGAGCTGAACGTGGCTCCGCCTCCGCCACTGTCTACAGCTATGTACGGTGTAACTACCTCATATGGTTTTGGTGGATATGCCATGTATAGATGTTGTGTAGTACATACGTAGACATGGTTTCATGTATAGTTTGCTGTTTAGTGATGAACAGGATCGAAATATGTGGGTGTTTGGTTTTTTGTTGCATATAAGGTGTAATCTGAGTTTACATACTGAAAAAAATAATTCAGTAAAAACACATGTATTTGTTGTGGGAGATTTAATTAATGTTAGTATTGAGGAGAGAGCTTGATTGTATCAGCCAGTATTATTTTGGTTAGTATTGAAGAGATTTAATTAATGTTAGTATTAAGCCGATATTTTCTGACCAGCTCCAACTAGTGATTAATAGATAGACATCTAGTCTTCTGCTATTGTGTAGTTAAAATGAGAATATTTCCTAGAGTTGATTCAGAGTTAAAACCAAACCAATGTTCTAGCCTCTTACATCAAATATTATGCTTTAGCTGTTTAAGTTAATAGCAATATTCACTGGTTTTTTGTAACGATTTTCTCTCTAAATTCGCACACATGGGAATGTCCACACAAGCTTTATTATGTTGCTCTATTGCTGTATCAAACTGGCTTTTGTCTTGAAATGGAGTTTACATCCAAAAAAGAGAAGTTATCCCAAAAAACTAGTCTTCAGAAGTTCAGATTTCATTTAACGGTTTTGATAAAATTTGATGATCCAAGAGAGGAGTTCATTTCCCATAATCCGGCCTTGTAATCTTGTATGCTTGTTCCGTAACATGACATTTGTCAGTCTACTCTAGGGTTTATCAGTAAGCATCATATGTAAAATCGATTTATGTATGGATACTTCTCATGCTCTTTTAAGCTGCTCATTAGTATCTCAAGTTGCGAATGAAGAGTCGCTTTTTAAGATTTTAATAAACGAGGTGTAACATTGTAGTGTCTGTAAAGTCTACAAATTATATTGCTATTTTTGGACAGAGGGAGCATGTCCTTTCCTGCCATTTCTCGTTGATAAACTTTCTAGCTTCACTACTCATCAAGTAATAACATCAATTAGAAGCGCTTAATGGTTATGCTGATGAGGGTTTGGGTTTTGTAAAATATATTTTCTTCTGCTGTAAATGGTCTTACACGCTTGAGAGCTAATTTTGCTTCATTTGGCTTGTGTCAATGAACAGAGAGACTCATCAGAGATGCCAGAATACAGATTATTGATGTGACTTGATGAATATTAGTTTTAATATCCAAGCAAAGCAAGAGTTTGTGGTAGTGAAGTGGTCAGAGGAAAGACTGTTGCTTTCTAATATGTGGACGACATTCAACAACAATTACATTGTTTGTTTGTTAAATTTGATCAAAATTGTATGCAAACGAGCAATAGAACTAGTAGTTTTACTTCCAAAGGCGTTATGCCTATTCTTTTGATGTAACCATGTTCAAATGTACATATCTTTTTGTAATTTTGTTTGTATGGCTTTCACACGATAATAATATTTTCAACCTTGTCATGAACTTCAGACAACAAAGGGATAAATGCAGCGAATAAAAAACTAAAAAGAAAAAGGAGAAAAATACTTGTTTTGCTTCTTCTAGTTAAGGGTAGGTTAGATGTACACACTAGCTAATTAATTTTTCTTGAACTGATTTATGAATTTTGTTTATGGTTCCTAATACGCTTCTGATGTGCACTTGTTCAATACACTTAATGTCATGTTGTAACTGTGTATCTTCTGATATCTTATGTGCCATATGAATTATCTGAGTTACACCTGTGTAGCGTCTGTAACTGCTAGCAACTTACTCCTCTTTTAACTTGACTTTCAGGCTGGCACCTGTGTAGCGTCTGTGCTAAGAAGGCGGAATACATGTGCTATACATGCACCTTCTCCTTGTGCAAAGCATGTACTAAAACTAATGTTATATTCTGCGTCAGAGAAGAAGAGAAGAAAGGATTTTGTGAGCCTTGCATGAAAATTGTGATGTTAATTGAAAATAACTCACGGGAAACACAGGTACACCCGTTATTCATATACTTAAACAATTCTTGTTATCATTTTATTTTGGAACTGCGTTAATATTGGATGTTTTATTGTGGCACGTGTTAGGATCTCACTAGCGGTTCACAAGAGGAAGAGACTTGCGGAAATAATAAACAACTAAGAGCATAACCAAAAGAACACCAGATATAACGTGGTTCGGCCAATTGTGTTCTTGGTTGTTTATATTTCTGCAAGTCTCTTCCTCCTGTCAACCGCTAGTTATATCCTAACAGCACATTTTATATGTATTTTTCCTATTCTATTGTTGATGCATTTTTTTTCTCAACACATGGTCTCCGCTGGTTATTCAATATTGAACATCTAGCAAGAAGAGTCAATGAGTGTGATTCTTGGATTAAAAGTTTGAGTAAATATTTTTTTGAGTTTGCATAGATCTAGTAATGCTCACCACAATCACACATGATGAACGGTTTGTTGCAATCCTGGTATACTAGGCCAGAAAGCTCACCATCTGATTATCTGCATATGTGTGTGTGTGTGTGTGTGTGTACACATAGTTATATGTATTTGTGTATCCACACTGTGGTGCCCACATTATTGAGGAGAAATACGTTTTGAACATATGATTATGATGATTTAACAACTAATATGCTTGATTTTTTCTTTTATATAGGAAGATGTAAACTTTGATGACAAGGATAGCTGGGAATATATGTTCAAGGAGTATTGGACTGATATGAAACCAAAACTCAACATATCTTTAGCTGAGCTTCTGGAGGCTAAAAATGCCTGGAAGGGATCCGTCCCAGCTGGCGAACAAGAACCTCCAGCTGTACATTCTGATGGCGGTTCAGGCTCAGAAAACCCATCTGAAAACCCAGAAAGTCAAACAAAGAAAAGAAAAAGAAAGTCAAAGAAGCAGAAGACTATTGATTCTGCTGTAATTGCTTTCGAGGGAACCTCTGTACCTGAATCTGAAAACACTGAATGGGCTACAGAAGAGCTTCTTGAATTTGTTGCGCACATGGGGAATAACAACAAATCATATCAATCACAGTTTGATGTACAAGCTCTCTTGCTTGAGTACATTAAAACAAACAAACTTCGTGATCCTCGTAAACAAAGTCAAATTATCTGCGATGCACGACTCACAAGACTTTTTGGTAAACCACGTGTAGGCCATTTTGAGATGCTGAAACTTCTGGAATCTCACTTTCTTATTAAAGAAGATTCTCAGATAGACAAAAGTGTGGTGGATACTGAAGTTGGTTTGGTAGGTGATGAAGATTATGAAACTGCCAAAAGGGACAGAAAAGATAAAAAGCGTAAAATCCATAAGAAAGCTGGTCGGGAGCCTCAGTCAAATCGTGAAGATTTTGCTGCAATTGATGTTCATAATATTAATTTAATATACTTAAAAAGGAAGTTTCTAGAGGATTTACTCAATGATACCGAAACATTTAATAGCAAAGTTGTTGGTACTTTCGTTAGAATAAGGATACAAGGTGCTAATAATAAGCAGGACATATATAGATTGGTTCAAGTTACAGGTGACTTGTTGAGCTATTATTATGATCAATCACTTTGTGCATTTGTGTTTTATTTTTCTACATTTTATGGTTCATTTTACGATCAGTCTTCTTGTGGTTTTGATGAATGTGTATGTAGGTACTACAAAAGGGGAACATTATGCGGTTGGCAAACAGATGACCGATACCATGCTTGAAATATTAAATCTTGACAAAACAGAATCTGTATCCATAGATAGCATTTCAAATCATGACTTCACAGAGGTGACTAATATTATTTTTATTTTGTATTTTTTGTAATTCTACTCTTTTTCCTTTGTCTTCGTCTCCCAAGTTTTTTAAGTATCAACCTAAAAGTGAGAAATACTATTATGTTCATACTGTTGCATCCCATTGATTTGAATACTTTAGTTGCTGATAAGTCTAGCTTTGATATGGTAGGATGAATGCAAGCGCCTTCGACAAAGTATGAAGTGTGGACTTATAAAGAGTCCGAAAGTGGTACCATCTTGTTTCCTTAAACGCGCATATAACTGCTATATAGCATGCTCCATCCTTTTAAACTGTTTAGCTGCTTGTAGGGAGACATTCTGGATAAAGCAATTGAACTTCAGGCAGTCAGGGTGAATGATGTAAGTTCTACACATTGCATGTTTCTTTTTATAAACTTTCTTTCTTGCTTCTTGTATACTTGTATCAGTGTATGTAGAGAGCAATTTATCTACGGTTGCATATTATATTTCTTCAAGTACTTGCTGAGGGACTTCTTTGTCAGGGGACATATGTAGAAAGAACAATTGTTGAGATCATCAAAGGCCTCTTTTGACCTAATCTCCTTCATAATTACATATGATTCAACTAAAACACTAAATTCTAGCTCTAAAAAGCTAGCGCCATAGAACATCTTTTGTGATTAAGTTATGCATTAGATACAGAGCATTTACAATGAAGTCACAACATATGTTGCAAAACAGTCCGTTTTGCTAAGTATACCATTTTTCACGTCCCAACATGGTATTTTGTTTTTTTTATCAAGTACTTGCTGAATGTTTTTTTTCTTAGGGGAAAAATATAGAATGAACAATTATGTTAATATGGTATAACCTAATTTTTGTTTATTGTGCAGTGGCTCGAAGCAGAGGTTGTGCGTATTAGTCATCTTCGTGATCGGGCAAGTGATTTAGGGCGTAAGAAGGAATATCCTTTTGTTACTTGATGTTTCCTAGTTCATATTATCATGGCCATCACCATATATGCCTTGGGTATATGTGGATGAACACACCGTAAATAATATTCTGATAATAGAACATTTCTTAGTTGTACTTCTTTATTCTGGATTCTGCCTACAATATAAACAACATATTGTGGACAGCTTGGTAGATTAGTTTAAGCAACATATCTTCATATCCCATGTTGATGATTTTTCTTTGATGGAGCTCAAGTCGAGTGATCCTTGACCTGCATACGCTCAGAGAATGTGTAGAGAAATTGCAACTTTTGAAGACACCTGAGGAACGTGCTCGTAGGCTACAAGATATTCCTGTAATACATGATGATTCTACTATGGATCCAAATCATGAGTCTGAAAATGATGCAGACGAAAACGACAAGAAGCAAGGTATCTAGTGGCCTGTAAAACAGAATTTACAATTGGTTACATTGATTAGTTCCTAAATAACCATTCTATAACCTAGAAGAGTGAGTTAGTGGTCAAACAGGTTATGATGCTAACTTTGAAACGATTTTATCAACCCTTATAATTACATAAAAGGATTTTGCGTGGTACAAGTTATAGTGTGTTTAATATACAAAACAGGAAAAATGGTAGATGACTTGGTTTTGTTGCCTTCTGATCCACGGTCATAGATTATTGTCAGGTCACCTTTTAAATAGAGCTGGCAAATTGGGCAGGTTGGCAAACACGGGTTGGGTTGACCGAAACAGCAGCATCTGTGTATGATATAACCCGAATCAACCTGCTCACAAGTAAATGAGTCGAAATTGCAACCTCTAGCTTTATTTTTGTCTTATTCAAAATTGGGTGTTTGCGATTGTCTAGACATTTTTTCCTACCTATCCAAGGTTCAACTGACCTAATAAAATTTGGTTCCTAAGATCGGTCAATTCTTTCTTCTAAGGGCATCCACTATGGTGGTTTATAAAAAAGTTTATAAAATTATGAAGAAGTCTAAAAACTTATAAAACATAGTGAACATCCATTCCAAGCTTATGTGGCATGAAGAGGTCTATGTGCTCAAGGTTGATCCAGTTACTTAAATAGTTTAGTTTTATAGTGAAAAATCGGGTTCAATCAAGAGCACTTGGTTGACACATGATCCAAACTGTAAAGCAGAAACTAGTTGAATTGAACCTGTCTAAATCTGAGCAGTTCCCAGGCCGGACCCTGACCATGACCTTAATAAATATACGCGCGTCTTATTTGAGCAAAATTTTAAGCCTAAAACGATATCTCCTCATGTTTTGACGGCACAAAAGACTCGTTCGAGTCCAGAACCATACTGAAGTGATAAACGATATTTGACAAAATATTTAAAAAGAACAAACCATAATCAATCTAAAAGAAGTCCAGAATCAAAAACCGAATGAACATTATTGGAGATAAATCAGCTTAGTCTGGTATGATGGTTCATTATTTTTGTTGCAAAACGAATTTGCAAAGCCCAATTGTCAATTTAGAAAACCAAACAACACCTAATTACAATTACTCTATATACTATAATAGGGTTAAAACGCTGCCGTTTTTGGCAGCGTTGCTACAGTACCCAGTGTTGCTACAGTACCCGGCCCAATGGGCCGGCCCATTTGGCAATTTTTTTTTTTTTTTTTTTTTTTTTTTTAGGGAATGTAAAAAAAACCGCTCGGCATAAAATAGAAAAAAAAAAAACTACAAAAATATTGACTTATTCAGATAAAAAAATACTCGCGACATGAGACCCAACACATAAGCCCATATATAAAAAAACAAACTATTAAACATGAGACCGAAAAAATAAACCCGCACAAATAAAAAATAGAAAAGAATAAAAATAAAATTTAAAATTTAAACCAAAAAATTAACCCGCACTATTAAAAATACTCGCGACACTGAGGCCCCAAACACATAAGCCCATATTAAAAAACAAACTAACCATTAAACTGAGAACAGTAAAATTATATCGAACAAATAAAAAAATAGAAATGAATAAAACTAAACATTTTAACGCAAAAAATTAACCCACCCACTATTTAACATGAGACCGAAAAAAATAAACCCGCACAAAATACAATAAAAAAAACGCCATTATGCAGTAACTCGCGATTCACATTTATAGCTCCATGTTCCTTTAATATAAAAAAAAAACTATTATAAACTTTGAGGCGAAAAAATAAAAACCGCACAAATAAAAAAAAAAAAAACTGTCTCGCCGATAGAATAAAACGGACGTAGTTTTGTCCAACACGTACAGTCTCGGCCTTTGGGCTCCCAATTTGGGCCAACAATTTGGTTTTTTTTTTTTTAAGCAATGTAAAAAAAAACCGCTCCGGCACAAATAGGAAAAAACAAATTACAAAAATATTGATTATTAAGATAATTATTTAGAATCTTGTTGATGTCTTTTACAGTTTTTTGTTACAGTTAGGTTGCTCTGGTGTGCTCAAGGTTGATCCAGTAACTTAAATAGTTTAGTTTTATAGTGAAAAATCGGGTTCAATCAAGAGCACAGTTGACACATGCTCCAAACTATACGCGCGTCTTATTTGAGCAAATTTTTAAGCCTAAAAGGATATCTCATGTTTTGACGGCACAAAAGACTCGTTCAAGTCCAGAACCATACTGAAGTGATAAACGATATTTGACAAAATCTTTAAAAAGAACAAACCATATCAATCTAAAAGAAGTCCAGAATCAAAAACCGAATGAACATTATTGGAGAATCAGCTTAGTCTGGTATGGTTCTTCATTATTATGTGTGCAAAACGAATTTGCAAAGCCCAATTGTCAATTTAGAAAACCAAACAACACCTAATTACAATTGCATGCTATATATTAAGTAGTCCTTGAGAAAATTATTTTCCGAGTCTCTTTACAACATCAACAACAATACCCAAGCCTCTCAAGACGAGGTATGAAGAGGCAGAACGTATACAATTACACATCTGCAAGTGTGCGCACGTGCATGATTACGTCTCTTTGTATTACTGTATAACATTTGCCTCAGAAGCTTTCTTGGCTAGCTATTATTTTAAAGCTAAGGGCAATAACTTGTTTCCTATTTTTTTTATGGCACTACATTACATAAAATTCACTTGGGTGCGTAGGGAGTAACTATTGGCGTTTAAGAAAGTTTGACATCATTTTGGTAAAAAAGAAAGAGGTCAAATCTTAAAATAGCTTGTGACATATGAAAATATTTTTGAAGATGAATTAAGGCTTGACGATAAATGACCCAAATCACACAACAGGGGTTTGGGTCATCTATCGTCTAATAGAAACAAACAACTCAATAAAGAAGGTTTGGGTCATTTATCGTCTAATAGAAACAACTCAATAAAGAAGAAAACATAATCGTGATTCACTATAGGATTAGCTTTATCTATATCTAGTAGTGTTAGCTGCATCCTCCAACATCTTTATCGCAAAAACACCAAAATATGCCTACCACTTTCATTTGTTTGTTATGTCAACTAGTTCATATATTTGATGTCATTTTGGATATATGTATAAAGACAACCTCATATACTTTATAATTGCATAGTTTATTTATTGCTTTTGAAATAATCTTAGACGACATTGTTATAGGCAGCTCAACACACATTATGTTACCTTTTTAGTGCAAGTTAGTGTTAGTTGGTCTTACCCACTCTCACATGGCATGCTTCAAATGTACATTACCTTTGCCACAAATTTGGTCATGAGGCCAAGACAAAGGTTGGTAATACAATTGAGGGCAAATGGCCATCATGGGCCATCCAATTTAGTTGGTGTTTGGACCCTCTTAATAATTCAATCTATTCATGATATTAACATAGCAATTATGACTAGTCATTTCAGGTTGTTGGTGATGACTCCACCTAGCTTGTTAGATCATGGTTTTCACATTCGATATTTAACCGATTGAGTGTGAAATTTCACGTACCTCAACTAAGTAAAATTTTTTGTTTAAGGAAAAGGTATCAATGTGACTCATAATAGAGTTGAAGTACTAGTACTAATAGAACCAGATCGATATCCCATGTTTCATGTGACTATAATAGATGATCATGTAATTTACTACTGTACATGACACTTTATCAAGTTCAACATCATCTATGACACTTTATCTTTTTATATTTTGTGTTCTCTTAGGCTTGAGGGGAGTGGTCATCAAGCCTCACTATTCACTTCTGCGTCACCCCAGCGCCACTTCAGTTTTCTCTACCATTCAAGTGTTTTGGTCACCATATATCACCTTTCATTAAAATATTCACTTTATATAAAATATATCCCACTAAATACCCGCACACACTCACAAAACAAATAAAATATATTAAAACAAAAAAGGGGACCACACAAATTTATATATCACGCTTGGTGAGGCACTCATCATTCAGAGCCAAAAAAACCAACGCCTGAGGCCAAGGGGTGTTTTAGAGTTGGCCCGTGAGTGGCTCGCTGAGGAGGCCAACCGCACGCCTACTCCTACCAGTCTTATGTCTTATTTTTTTAAGATATTATTATGGGTTTTGTTTTTTGCCGTATGTTTCTATAGACTCAAGTGACCATTTTGTCCCGATTTTCACAATAACAATGTAAACGTTAAAGTCAAATACAGTATTTATATAGATGTTTACATTTTTTTTTTAAATTCGGTGATTGTTAGATGTGTGTAACTGCATGGTGTATTGGTGTTCATGTACATTAAAATCGATATGAAAGCAAAATTCTTCATTGTTGATTGTTTATTCTTTATAAAATTAGAAAAATTTTGAGTAATTTTTGTGTTAAGATAAAAGGTTTCTAAATTAAAATTCCCTTTAAAGAAAAAAATGTAATCTGATTTTTCAAATTTGATATTTTTTTAAAGGTTTGGTTAAAGATGACATGATGTAGATAGTTATGGTGTAACAAAAAAGATATTAAATATTTTTGAACATATGGGGTATCATATTTTCAGCTTGATAGTGGGTTTACCTTGACATTGCATGAAAATACAAGTAGAAAAATGTATTATTGGAGGAATGGCCATTGATTGATGAATAATAAATACTTTAAATTATGCCCTCATATTCATATAGAAGATATTTCAAATTTATAGTACATCCATCTACCACATGTCTTCCAACTATTGTCAATGGTATGCTTTCAAAATAACTTTTATATGAGATAGAGATGTAAGCTTGAGATTAAATTTTGTAAGTTAGTTGAAGTAGTATCTCACTTTTTGATTTGAAAAGCTTATATGAGATTAATTATGTAAAAGCTTTTATAATACTTGTCAGTTAAACAAAACTTGTATTCAACACAGCTTATATAGTTTGCGATATAGAATTGCTAATAGTCTACTGTGTCAAAAAAAAAATTATATGCAATTTTAAGCAAAACATCATCCATTACTTCCATTCGCATTCTTTGTCATTTAACCTACAAAATAAATCATCCATTATTTCCACTTCCATATCTTGTTGTCAAAGCATCAATACAAACATCCCAAAATACTTAACATTTGAGAAAATCCATACATATGATCAAAAATAAAAATAGATTGGCATAAACACTTTGATCCCAAGTATCTTTTGGTATCAACCATTATTCATCTCAAAAGGAATAGCTTCGGCAACTCTCTCGGCTCAGCGGAGCACCAAATGGAGTTAGCACGAGCCAAGACTCGAACTCGTGACCTTTTATCCATAAATTCTCTCCAGCTGGCCTATAAGTTTTTCAGAGATGGGTACCAACTGAGTCAAAGCCCTTTGATCATTCATAAATATGATATTTATGTGTGCTAATACACATGTACGTCCACACATACTGACGTACGTGAGTTCAAGTATATAAGTGACCAAGTTCACAAATTCTTTTACGATAATATAATGGACTAACTTGACAAGACATATGATAGAAAAATTGAGGACGAGATTCATTTCGGAAAAATCGAAGTTTTGACAAAAGACTACACTACGGGGCAAAATCCGACACTGTACATACCTAGAAAGAAATTTCATAAAGACTTTGATATCTCGCAGACTATTCTATTGCTGAGATACAAAGCTTCGAGACTTGGTAAAAGCCTTGACTTTAGAAAAAGAAATAGACATATATAACCGTTTGATCAACAAAACGTACCTAAAGTTAACCAGGAATAGTAAACCAAACGTCATTAACAACAACTTGACAGTAAACCAACAAACGAATTTTGAATAATTCAAATTTATACTAAAAATTTTGAAACACGAAAACGACATTAAGCTTATCGTTTTAACAAAAAACTAAAACTACGAATAACAATCACATGCAATAATTTTTCTAAATATGCTCTATCCAATACAAACATAACTACTATTACACAAAGTACTTCTCACTATTGCCTCACCATAATAAAATTAAAAAAAAAAAAAAAAAGTAGCCTAATTTTAAGAAAAATATCAAACCTAAAATTTAACCTTTCTAACCTACCATTACCAACCTAACCAAAGTCTTTTCAATTGGCCCACCAAAATTGTAAACCAGAGTTAGGCCCATACTACTGAACCCGGTTCAACCATCTAACTAGAAGCACTTTGAACCGCTATGTTTACAAAACCCGGTTCAACTCCAACTTCGACGTCTTTCTTCTTTCGCATTTCCAACACTTTTCGATGACTGTTCGAATGAACCTCAACGGAAAAAGTTGGACTACACGCCGGTCTATACTCGGGAAAAAGCCGGCCTGACTTGTACCTAACTCCACATGCATTACACAATGTTTTCGGACCTAATGGACCGGTTCGCCACTGAGGTGTCTTTTGCACTTGACAATGAGTGCATCTTCTTTGACTCAACGACTCACTTGAACCGGGTCCACTTTGCTGAACCGGGTTTATTCTTTGCTTTTTAACCTTCGGCTGCTTGTCGAAAAGCTGGGAGAAATAAACCGGGTTCATCATTAGCATTGGTGAAGTTATCGATGAGTCATGAGATGACGATGAATTCGAAGACGACTCGGTGAATGAACACGAGCCGGTTGACCAAACCCGGCCTGCTTTCCTCGACCGCTCGGTTCGGCCTTTTTTCGGAACCGGGTAGGTTAACCCCAAAACCGTGAAACCATGAGATGTTACGCTAATAACCGGTTCGAACCGGTTCATTGCGACCTCTTTCAATTTAGCCGGCGGAAATAAAAGTGTATTATGCTCCGACATGGAATCATCCACAATTGTTGATAGCCATTCAAGGCTTTCCATATCATCAATCTGAAAATTTAATTAAAGTTTCATTATAATTAAAATATTCATAGCTTTTTAATTAAATTAAATTTTCATGCATTAAAGAGAAAAAAAATATTCGTAATTAATAATTAAATATTTTCAGCTTAAAGAGTTCATTAATTACCTTACTTTTTTAAAAAACTTTTTTACAATTGTCAAACAAATTCTTTTAAAGTTTTTAATATAATCAGCTTAAACTGAATTTTGGAAATTCAGTTTAACAAAATTCTATAACAAACTTAATTTATCTAAAAATATATAAATCTTATGTAAAAGTAAAAAAAATATTTGTTTTTTTTTCTTTTCTATAAATAAATAGTTTAATTTAAAAAAAAATTCACAGTACAAACATAGAATTATTGTACCATGATAATAATAGCAATAAACAACAAAACCCTAAACAAAAACTCATAATTTAAGAAAGTGACGTAATGATGACGTAAGCAGTCCATAAAAATTACCGGAAGAGGTAGGTCATCTCCGGTGAGCGAAACAAGGTCACCAGAAGAGCTCGAAAAATCACTGGAATTGAACGAATTACTGTCGTTATCATGCGAAGAAACCGATGCAAAATCCTCCTCGTACGACATGTCGGAAAGGTCCAACAAGTCATCAACAGAGAACTCATCCGATGAAACATTAACAACGTTGTTAATTAATTGGCCTCCTTCTTCATATGAGTTTTGTTGTTTGGATAAAAGACTTGATTTCAATGCTCTTGCTTCAATACAGTACTCCATTTTTTCGCTAAAAGATGTTGATAACCGACAACGCTGCTGCTGAATGAATTATTAGCTCTGTACAAGTTATGAAAAAAGGATGTGGTGAGGTTAAATGATAGGTGCAAAAAGTAAAGTTTAAGGAAGAATTTATATAAATACAATAATTGTGTGTGTATGTATGTATGTATGTATAGGTGATATAAATATAACACGCCTAGAGAGAGAAAATATCGTGAATATTTTGAGTGAAATGAAGAGCTGGTTAATGTGCGAACCTCATGGGTATGTGGACTCCATGTTTATTTCCTTTATACTATTCATTTATTTTTTATATAAAAAAGAAACTAAATAATCATTACTTCTTTCATGCTTCTTCTTTCTTTTCTAAACATGGATTTTTACCCAACAAAGTTTTTTTTTATCATTGTTCCAACGAAATCAAAAGAAAACTTACAATAACGCGGAAATAAAATTATACTGATAAATTAAATTTAGATGCATATCTAGTCTTTTAAATGTATTCTATGTTATTTGCATATACATATATTAAATTAAATGTATTTCGTCCTCTGCGTATCAAATATATTGTCAGTACCACTTCGTATCGTTTTTACTTCAAAATCACTTTCGAAGCTAATTCCGATGCAACTAATTAAACAAAGATGCATTTAACTCAAATCGATACATTTCAAATATGTGATTATGTTTATTTCTCGTTATTCTCATTTTACGATTTCTTCTCACCGCCCTTATATCATTTCCTATATTACGATAATTGTATATTTGTATCTAGTATTTATGTGCAAATGTGCAATATATACTTCTCTGGTTTTATCGAAATGACGTAATATCTATGCAATGTTATAGAGGTTTAATTTTGTTATTTATACGATGTTATTATATTTGGGAAATACAAAAAGATATAATATCAATTTTACGCTATTGCATGCGATTATTATGAAAAACCACTCAGGATAACTTGATATTGAAAGATAATAGAAATTGATATTGATTGATTGATTTTATTATATAACAAAACGTATCTATTTATAATAGAACATAGCTTTGTGAATAAGCTACTAAACCCTACATCTAATGGACCTCAAGCCCACAATGGCTTGGGTCAATAATTTATGCGTCTAACACTCCTCCGCAGTTTGAACGGGGTCTTCGATACGAACAAACTGGATTAATGTTGAAGCCGATTCTTCTTCTCTTTTTCTTCTTTGTTGCTCGTTTGCACGGAGATTGACTTGTATTTGACGACATAATTGTATATATTGCTTCGCAGTTTCCTCGATTTTTTATGACGTTTGCTATTTTTTTTTACGTCATGCTTATTTTGCCTTTAGGAGGGAGCGGCAATTTGTTGGACAACTTTTGTTGTCAACGACAATGATCTTCGACAACGAAAACAATTAGATGAGAAAAAAAGGGTTGATCTAGGCAACTCAACAATTTTTTTTTTTTTTGTGTTTTGACGGCTAAGGTTTAGGGTTTATGCATTGAATACGAAAAGTAAAATCCTAAATTAATAAAAACAATAAAGCGGAAAAAAAACGAGATCCCTCCGGATCACCGACAAGTAGCCGATGACCGGAGGATAGCAATTTTTATTGGTGGATCTTACCTAGAGCTGTGATACCATGAAAGATAATAGAAATTAATATTGATTGGATTGATTTCATTACATAACAAAGCATGTCTATTTATAATAGAACATAGCTTTGGGAATAAGCTACTAAACCCTAGATCTAATGGACTTCAAGCCCATAATGGTTTGGGCCAATAATTTATGCGTCTAACAGATATATCCTGAGTTGTCCATGTATCATATTAGTTAAATAATAATCTATGTTAATTTTTGGAATTTTTTTTGTTTGAATTATACTTTATATGAAAAAAATCGTAATCATCTTGTTATTGTAATTGTTCATGTTTAAATTTTTGTTTTTGTTTTTGTTTATGTTTCTTTGAAAGTTTCACTTGTTTGGATTGTTATAAGGTGGCAAGTTTGAATATAAATATGTGGGTAGGACCAAATCATAAGAAAGTCAAACATTTTTTGTTCCAAATTCCGAACTTAGATTTTTCTTCTCCATTTGACTCCATTGAAGACTTCAATTTTATTATGTGGTTTTCAATTTTTTTTTGGTTTTGGGGAAAATAGATGATAATCCAGCTTTTCTCATAAATATAAATATAAATATAAAGTACAGTTGTTTGCATAGTCGTGTGCATGTATAGTATTTAAATCCACGTTCTATTGAATATGTTTTCAAACATGAATAGTAACATGGAGCTACGTCTTCTACTCTGTAGTCTTCAAAATATTTTGCTGATGACGCTTAAACGAAATACTAAAAACAAACACTTTTTGAAATTACAAAGGAGGTGAAAACAACGAAAAGTATTTTATTGTTAGAATCACAATGTCCACAAAATGGCACCTTGTTTGTTTGGTTTAAAATAGAAAATTATGTGGCCGCCTTTCGTTTTTGAAAATTGAATTTGTACCCATTCCATTTTCATTATTTAAAGTAAATAAAATACATTATATTCCGTGGGTTCAAAATTTCGAATCAGTTTGAAACTTAAACGACCCGCGGGATTGTAATCACTTGTTTATGCAAAGCGCTTACATTTGGCACATTTTCATAATTATTTCTTTTATGGGTTTCACTAACGGAGATGATTTGCACACTCTATAAATTTATTGACGCACTTAAAATATTTGTGTCATGACTATTATACCCTTAATATTTGCACACTCTACTAAATGATGTATGGGTATAAATATCAAGACACACACAATTTGAGTGTGCAAATCAATAAGTGAAGTGTGCAAATTACCACTCTTTTGCTAAGCGTGACTCAAACCATTTTACCACTTCAGCGACATCTTAACATCTCACTTTTAAGTTT
Organism: Tanacetum coccineum; assembly: GCA_026074375.1. Taxonomy (NCBI): domain Eukaryota; kingdom Viridiplantae; phylum Streptophyta; class Magnoliopsida; order Asterales; family Asteraceae; genus Tanacetum; species Tanacetum coccineum. Next base: position 8,309 of record BQNB010099502.1, on the reverse strand, counting down.
TAACACTCACACATTAAAATACTCTATTTCTCATAACTCAAACCAAAAGGGGTCCATTCATTGGTTTATTTTATTTTCTATTTAAAAAAAACTAACTCAAGCTAAAAAAAAATTCTTTGCTTCTCCTCCACTCACATACGTCAGTTAGCTGGTTTGGCAACTCTTTTTGGCAACTCACTTAGAGAGGCGGTACTATAGCTTAAAAATGGTGGCACCAAAACACAAGCAACCTAGGACTGGTGCACGATATATGTCACTGTACCTAGTGCTCTAAAAGTAGAGGTGGCAATTTAAGACCCATTGGTTAAATTTGATTCTAGTTGGGTAAATATTTTTAAAGGATGTGTCTAGTTGAGTCTCCTTTAATATTTATAGATTGGTCTAGTTGGGTCTAACATTTCTCCCTTAATATTATAGATGGGTCTGGTTGGGTCTCTAACTCCAAGGGTGTAGACGATCTCCATAATATATTAATAGATGGGTCCTCCCAAGAGAAATTAGACGGATCCTAAGCGGATCAAAAAAGTTTTTTATAACGTTTTCATTTATTTTATCCATTTTATACTTTTGTACTTTTTTTTATTTTTTCATCCAGGTTATACATAACGTTTTTGTTGTCTGTTTTCGACTGTAATTTGTCTCTATTTTCATTCAATCCGTTTTCGAAATTGCCGCGACCGTTTTTGACGATTTCGATCTTATCGAGAACAAAATTCGAAGAGATCGAACCGTTTTTGAATGGGTTTAACCCTTAAGGTCCGCTTTTAACCGTTATTATAAACAAACCTATTGTCCGTTTTCTTACATTTTCTTCCGTTTTCGACCGTTTTTGTCCATATTCTTACGTTTTCATCCGTTTTTGTACGTTCTCGTCCGTTCTTACTTTTTACTGAGTTTTCGTTCGTTTTGAACGCTTTCTACTTTTTTGTACGCTTAAATACATTTTTTAACGTTTTCAACTGTTTTCAATTGTTTAATCCATTTTTATAAGTTTTAGTATTTTTTTATAAAAATGTATAAAATCGTATGAAGACGTATAAAAACGTACAAAATGTACGAAACGTAGAAAAACGGAGAAGGCCATATGTAAACGAGCAAAATCGTACAAAAATGAACGAAAACGGACAAAAACGTATAGTAACATTTAAAAACGGACGAAAATGTTCAAAACGTTCAAATAAGCTTGAAAACGTGCAAAAATGAATCAAAAAACCAGGGCACAGCGAAAAAAACGCTATCAAAAAACGGTCAAAAACCGACCAAAAACTAGAACCAGAGAAAATGTTTGCTAAAATGAATCGAAAAATGATCGAAAACGATCAAAAACAGACAAAAACGACCGAAAATGTTCAAAAATGGATGAAAACAGTCCAAAGCGGTCGAAATCAATTGAAAACGGGCGAAATCGGTCAAAACGGTAGAAATCGGTCTAAATCAGTCGAAAACGCTCGTAAATGGTCGAAATTGGTTGAAAACGGTCGATAACGGTCAAAAACTGTCGAAATCGGTCGAAATCCGTCAAAATCGGTCGAAATCGGTCAAAATCGGTCAAAATCGATTAAAAACGGTTTAAATCGGACGAAGTCGGTCGAAAATGGACGCAAACAGAAAAAAAACGTACAAAACAGACAAAAATATATAAAAACGATGTTAGGATCACGAAAAGTATCGGTCACTTTCATTATATCATTAGATAACTCGTATAGTAATATTTGAAAACTAAGTAGGCTAGTTAGTCCAAGGCTCATGGAAAGCCCATGAAAGCTAAGGCCTTATCCGGCCATACTAAGTATAAATACCCTTTCCATGCTATGAAAAGGGTGTTGGTTGTTTCATTTTTTCTCACATAGTTTATACATTATTCTCTTTCACTTTCTCTCACTATAAGCAACCTCCCACTCTCTTTCTCTCTCTAGATTTCTTCATACTTGTGTGTGTGTTCAAGGATTACCTGTATTCTACAATTGGTATCAAAGTCATGAGGTGATAAACAAGTTCTTGTGTGCGTTTTCTTTTCTTGGTTTTCTACTCGTCATTTTTTTCTTTTTTGGTTTTTCTTTGGTTCGAAGCCTTATAAACACCAAAAGATCTTTATACTTTGGTATAAGGGTTCTAGTATCTTAGTTATACAAGGTGTACAGGCAAAGATCCAAGAAAACTTCATTTTTTTTCATTTTTTTGTTCGAAGGATTTAAAAAGTACAAATCTTGATTTCAAAACTTTTGTCTTAAAAACCATAAAGTTTGCATTATTAAGGTTCTTTTAGGCTTAGAACTACTAGTTGTACAATAAAAACTAAGAAAAAACGTCAAAAGTGTGTCTTTTAAGGTTTTGAAGTTTGGTATAGGCGATTTATACGTACTGGAGATACTAGGTGATTTATACGTGTGTTGCTTGGGCGATTTATATGTAGTATTAACCTTGAGCGATTTATACGCTTTTGGCTTCGGTGATTTATACATCTTCTAAGCTTGGGCGATTTATACTCACTTTAACATAATTACTTCTTATTATTGTTCGATCAACAAGTAATCTTGTAACAAACCTAAGTAACAATGACTACTCTTGCTGAATTCATGATACTTTCTGGTGCAGACAATCGTCCACCAATGTTGGACAAAGACCTGTATGATTCTTGGAAAAGCATAATGGAACTATACATGTAAAACAGAGAGCATGGAAGAATGATACTTGAATCAGTCGAACATGGTCCACTCATTTGGCATACGATTGAAGAAAATGGTGTGACCGGGACAAAGAAATATGAGGAATTGTCTGGAACTGAGAAAATTCAAGCTGATTGTGATCTCAAGGCAACTAATATCATTCTTCAATCACAGAGTTGCCGAGGATCTATGGGAAAGAATTCAACTACTAATGCACGGTACATCATTGATAAAGCAGGAAAGGGAGTGTAAAGTGTATGATGCATTTGATAAGTTTGCTCACATCAAGGGGGAATCACTTCATCAGTATTACTTGAGATTTACTCAGCTGATCAGTGACATGAACATTTACAAAATGAAATTGGAGCAATTTCATCTCAATACCAAGTTCTTAAACAGTCTTCCACCTGAATGGAGTAAGTTTGTGACTGATGGCAAACTTGTAAAAGATTTGCACACTACCAACTTCGATCAGCTTAATGCATATCTTGAACAACATGAACTCCATGCAAATGAAGTCCGTATTATGCGTGAACACAGTCAATATCCACTTGCACTAGTTGTGAATCATCAAATGACACCGTCTCACTTCAACACTTATCAGTCTGCATACAACAATTCTCAGTTCCAACAACAGTTTTCATCATCTCAGTCTCTTCAATATCGATCAATTCATCCCACGCAACATTAATCCACTACTTATCCATCCACACCTCTTGCAATTACTTATCCGTCAGCACCGTATCTAAATGCTTACTCATCCACAGTTCATCAAGATGCTTGTCCACAACCACAATCCATTCTTCAAATTGAATATACTCTCTCCACAGTTAATCAACAAACACATCTTGCTGAATTTCCTCAGATAGACTCTGGTCTAGTAGTTCCAGTGTTTAAGCAAGGAGATGACCCTATTAAGCAAGGAGATGACCGTATTATGCGTGAACGCAGTCAAGATCCACTTGCACTAGTTGCGAATCATCAAATGACACTGTCTCACTTCAACACTTATCAGTCTGCATACAACAATCCTCAGTTCCAACAACAGTTTTCATCATCTCAGTCTCTTCAATATCAATCAATTCATCCCACACAACATTACTCCACTACTTATCCATCCACACCTCTTGCAATTACTTATCCGTCAGCACCGTATCCAAATGCTTACTCATCCACAGTTCATCAAGATGCTTGTCCACAACCACAATCCATTCCTCAAATTGAATATACTCTCTCTATAGTTAATCAACAAACACATCTTGCTGAATTTCCTCAGATAGACTCTGGTCTAGCAGTTCCAGTGTTTAAGCAAGGAGATGACCCTATTAATGCCATTAACAAAATAATGTCATTTCTGTCTACTGTCGTCACATCTCGTTTCCCAACTACCAACAATCAGCTAAGAAATTCTTCCAACCCAATACAACAAGCAACTATTCATGATGGAAGGGTGACTGTTCAACTGGTTCAGGGGAGACAAAGTTCATTTGATGCTAGTACTTCTGGAACAAGGACTAACATCTCAAGAATTTGAGGGAATAATTCAGGTCAACAAAGGGTTGTGAAATGTTTTAACTGCCAAGGGGAAGGTCACATGGCAAGACAGTGCCCAAAGCCAAAGAGAAAAAAGGATGCTACATGGTTTAGGGATAAAGTTCTTCTAGTTGAAGCACAAGGATCTGGTAAAGTTCTGAATGAGGAGGAATTGGCATTTTTGGCAGACCCTAGAGTTGTAGAAGGTCCAGTTACGCAGACGGTCATTACACACAATGCAGCTTATCAAGCAGATGATTTGGATGCATATGATTATGACTGTGACGACATCTCTACAGCCAAATCAGTTCTTATGGCCAATTTGTCTAGTTATGGATCAGATGTTCTCTCTAAGGTACCTCACTCTAAAAACACTCATAATGATATGCTAAATCAAAGTGTGCAAGAGATGCCGTATTCTGAACAAATTCATCTTGTGAATTATCCAGAGAATGAGATAACTAGTGATGGCAATATCATTCCTTACTCTCAGTATCTGCTTGAAACACAAAATGCAGCTGTTCATGATACAAATTCTTCTACACAACAAGATGCCATGATATTATCTGTGTTTGAACAACTGTCAAATCAAGTAACTAATTGTAACAAGGTCAATAAGGACAACCTAATTGCCAATGAATCCTTATCTGCTGAGCTTGAAAGATACAAAGAACGAGTGAAATTGCTAAAAGAAAGACAAAATTTGAAGTTAAGTACTAGAGAAAAGCTTATAATGGATGATATAATTCGGGAAAAAAATGCATAGTTTGCGGATTATGAAAAGGAAATTAACTCTCTTAAACAAACTCTTTCTGAACAATTAAAGGAAAAAAGAATTGTTAACAGAAACATTTAATGTTCTCAAAAATGAATCCAAGGAAAAGGAAACTAAGAATATTGATAAATAAATTGCTTTGGAAAAGAAAGTTAAAGAACTGGACAATATTGTTTATAAAATGGGTCAATCCGCGCAAACTGTGCATATGCTCACGAAACCACAAGTTTTCTATGATAACAACCTTAAACAAGCTCTTGGTTTTCAAAATCCTTTCTATCTTAAGAAAGCTCAGCAGATTAGGCCAATGCTTTATGATGGTAGTGTTATTGCTAAGGAAACCAATGTGATTTCAATTGCTGATTCAGAAGAGACTTTGATGCTTGAGGAAGAGAGTCGATCCAAAATGGTTTTTAAACAAAGTGATCCAATGGTTTTAGAAAAGAAAGTTAACATTATACCAATTAATTATGCTGAGTTAAATCGATTATCTGAAGATTTTGGTAAAAGTAGCTTTGAAATTCAAAAGAAACAATTTTTGATTGAAAACGATCGACTCTTGGATCAAATCATTTCTCAAGATATTGTTAATATTGTTGTGAATTCTTCTATGGATATGAATACTTTTGTGAAAGTAAATTCTCCTGTTGCTATGAATGATTCTGTGATTTATGCTGAAAAGTACAACAAGTGTCTGGAACTTGAAGCCGAACTTATCAAATAATGCAACATGGTTGAAAAAGATGAGTATAATAAACTTTCGAAAAGATTTTCTGAACTTGAACAACATTGCATTTCTCTTGAACTTGTAATGCAACTCAATAAAGAAATTTTTCAAAAGAATAACACATCTGTGAACCAAACTGAACCTACATTTGATCACTTGTTTAAATTGAACAATTTGAAAGCTGAGCTTCAAGCAAAAGACACAACAATCACGAAGTTGAAGGCAAACATTAAATGTTTGAATAGAACTTCCACCACAAACAGTGTGAAAGAGACCATCAACATAGAACTGGAACATAGGGTGGCAAAACTAATTGTTGAAAATGAGCGTTTGAAACAGACTTATAAACAACTCTATGATTCAATTAAACCATCACGTATTCGTGCTAAAGAACATGTTGAATCTTTGGTTAATCAATTCAATCAAAAGTCTGTTGAAATTACTGATTTAAATGCTCAACTTCAGGAAAAGGTTTTTGTCATAACAGCATTAAAAATGATCTTAGGAAATTAAAAGGAAATGACATAGTTGATAATGCTGCCCAAGTGTCAAACGCTACCACTATTGCTTTAGGAATGTATAAGCTTGATCCAGTAACATTGGCTCCTAAGGATAAGAATAATAGGGAAACTTACATATACTACCTTCAGCACACTATGGAATAAGCTGCTATTCTTAGGGAGATAGTTGAACAAGCTAAATCACTAAACCCTTTAGATAGTGCATCTTACTCTGCCTATAAGTATATTAAGCTGATTAAAGAATTGCTAGGCCATGTTAGAGATACTTGTCTTGATATTCACAAACCTAGTAAGAAATTAGTTGCTGTCACGCCTATCAACAAGAAGAAAACAGTTAGGTTTGCTGAACCCATCATATCATCAAGCACATCCCAAAAATAGACCACTAACAATTCTGTGTTAACTTCTACAAGAGTAAGCCGAGCTACTAAATCTAGCAGGTCAAAGTCTACAGATAATACAAAGAATGATAGGATCTTGCAGATTTCAAATAGTACCCAGAAGAAGAATAAAGTAGAAGACCACTCTAGGATAGTTAAGTCTTGTTTGAATAAACCGAATTGTGTTGTTGAACCATCTAGAAATGCAAATGTGCAGCATTCTAAATTATATACAAATTCTAAGGTAATGTGCGTTAAATGTAATAGTTCTATGTTTGATGCTAGACATGAATTGTGCTTTCTTGAATTTGTTTCTGATATGAATGCGAGTTCCAAATCTAAGTCTATTAAAAAAGCTAAAAAGAAAGAAGAATGGAAACCTACAGGAAAAGTGTTTGCTAAAATTGGATATAATTGGAAACCTATAGGAAGGACTTTCACTTTAGTTGGAAATGTTTGCCCATTAACTAGGATTACCGCCACTAATAAAGTGCCTTTTAGGGAACCCATTCTTCTAGAAGTAGTTGCACAAGAATATGTAGTAACTAAGGTTTATACTAGGAGACCTAAGGTACCTAAGACTAATGGTTCTAATAGCAAACCTAAGATTTCAAAATCTATGATTTCTAACAAAACGGAACCCGGTACATATCGGGGATCCAATACTTTAGTTGCTCCATCTTCTTCTTCTCTTGTCGATCTCAGGTTGTCCAAATTGTTTTGTGGTATTTGGACTCCGGATGCTCAAAGCATATGATTGGAGATCGCTCTTAGCTCACCAATTTCGTTCATAAGTTTCTCGGTACTGTTAAGTTCGATAACGACCATATTGTAAAGATTATGGCTTATGGTGATTATCAGATAAGGAATATCACAATTTTAAGGGTTTATTATATGGAAGGACTAGGACACAATCTATTCTCTATTGGTCAATTCTGCGACTCATATCTGGAAGTAGCTTTCAGAAAACACACGTGTTTTGTTCGTAATCTGGAAGGTATTGATTTACTCTCAGGATCTCGGGAAACCAACCTTTATACATTTTCAATTGGGGATATGATGGCGTCTTCTCCTATTTGTCTCTTATCCAAAGCCTCAAAGACCAAATCTTGGTTATGGCACCGACGATTGTCACATTTGAACTTTGGTGCTATTAATCATTTGGCTAAAAATGGTCTTGAACGAGGACTTCCCAAATTGAAATTTGAAAAAGATCATATGTGTTCGGCATGTGCAATAGGGAAAAGCAAGAAACTATCACATAAACCTAAATCTGAAGACACTAATCAAGAAAAACTATATCTTTTACACATGGATCTTGGTGGGCCTATGCGTGTTGCAAGTATAAATGGGAAAAAGTACATCCTCATCATTGTGGATGATTACTCTCGGTTTACATAGGTGAAGTTTCTAGCATCAAAGGATGAAGCTCCTGATTTTATAATCATATTTCTGAAAATGATACAAGTTAGATTGAACACAAATGTCAGGAACATCCGTACTGATAATGGAACTGAGTTTGTCAATTAAACTCTGTGTAGCTATTATGAGAGTGTCGGCATCTCTCATGAAACATCAGTTGCGCGAACTCCACAACAAAATGGTGTTGTTGAAAGACGAAATCGTACTCTTGTTGAAGCCGCTCGAACAATGTTCATCTACGCAAAAGCTCCTTTATTTCTATGAGCCAAGGTAGTCGCTACCCCA
>BQNB010099501.1:0-24910 GCA_026074375.1 Tanacetum coccineum | reverse complement strand
ACTTCCACATCTATAAAAACAAGGCAAGGGAAAGCCGTAATGCAAGACAAAGAGAGTAAGAATAAATGACTTACTGCACAGATCCTTACTCTAAACTGCACCAATCCGATTGCCTTCAACAGCAAAAAAAATAAAGTAAAGAATATAAAATGTCGTTAGTAGTTTATGTAGTTATTACAGTTGATATATGTCAAACATTAATAATTGCCAGACTTACTCTTAGTAACAAGATGTCCATCAACGCTTCTCTGGATTTTTATTGTTGTTCCCTAAAGACTACTAGCGTTAATAACCGTTCTAATAAAGACAAGTTTTTTTGAACAATAATTAAACAAATAAACAACTTATTACCGCTCGTATTGGAATGTCCTCTTTGAAAAGAGAGCCAAAACTTTTCAGGCAGTCATAATCGGTGTGCGGGTAATAAAACCACCAAGCATGAACCCCTTTGTTGGGTAATATCCTACCCCTTTTCAGAGAATGTGATTCTTTCTACCATGTCAACTCCCACATGAAAATAAAAATTCGTTGTTTTATCAGTCGTACTTGAGTTTTTTGGATCACACAACGTCTACATTGAACTTACGACTTCGTAAGAGGATTTGTTTGATCTACAATTATGGAGAATTTCTTGGTAACTCGACTTTTATCACGTCTTCAAATGAATAATTGTTTGGCTCCCAAAACTACATGAGTCGATTCACATATCTTGGTGAGCCACAATTAGCAAAATTAGTCATTATATTATTGTCTAACTTTATTATATCATCAATTTTGCTTTCATAATATTTGGTAGTTTTTCTAATGAGTTTAAGGTGGATATTCCTAAAAGGCAAACTCTCACACCGAGCTATATATAATATATGCATTCTAACAGGAAGCATAGTGATTTGAATAAAATAATCCTTTACTATATATATATAATATATAAATATATATAATAAGAATTATCAAAATATCAATTAAGAAGAGAGAGTGTAGTATTACGTAAGGCTTTTAAGAGATTATTTACTTTTATCCAAAGTAAAACCCTAAAAAAAACCTTCTCGGGTCGTTTCCCGATGAGGCGTGAATTGAAAATCGAGGTTAAGTTCGTGATCGCGTGTTTGAATGATTCAATATTTTGATTTGGATTCTATTCTAATAATGAAAACGTAAAAACACGTAAAAGCAAGTAAAAACAAGTAAACAATTAAAGCATTTAAGATAAAGCAAGAAAAATGATAACGGGAATTATAAAAACGCGACATATAAGAAAATAATTCAAATTTTAACCCTACAACCTCAAATTTAATTTTTATAAATCCTAATTGACTAAAAAGAATTTTAGAAAAAAGAATTGTATTTTTTTGACTTTTATTTTAGTTATTATGAATTAAAAACAGATTTAATCTAAATTAAATATAAAAAATAGTAAACAAATTTATAAAATGTTGAAAAAATTACAGAAAGTATATAAAACTATAACTAATCTAGGAAAAATAAGATCTGGAAAAAAGCATTTTAGATAAGCAGTTAAATAAGCCCAAACAGCTTATAAGCTAAAACTGTAAAAACACTATAAGTACTTAATAGCACAAACACTAAACGAAAAAGTCCCCAGGGCAGTTGGTGAGTGTGTGGTGTGTTAAAGCTTGGTTGAGGTTGGGTCGAAGTTAGGGGTTCGAGCCTAGCTCACCCTTGACTTCCCTAATTCCTTTTTATAAATCTAACTAAAGGACTAATAGCAAAACTGCTTGGACTTTTTAGACATAAAGAGCACATATGAAAACAAATAAGCTTAAAACAAATCATTACCTAGACCTAATAAGCATACAGAACCAAAAATAAGCTAAAAAGCTACCAAATTCCCTAAGACATCAGACTATAAAATAAAGCTTAAATGACTATACGACAGATTTTAAGATAATTTTAAAGCTAAATAAGCTAAGAGTAAAACCTAAGGACTTAAAACAGATCAAAACTAATACATAAGGAACACAATTAAGCTAAAATTCAGGTTATAAGCTTGACAAATAAACTAGAAAATGACCTTAAAAAGCAACAGTATTAAAGACTAGTTAAGACTACTAGCCAATGGTTAGGACTGATAGGCTTATAGGGAAGAATGTTAAGCATTTTCTTGACTCAATAAGCAACAAGAAGAACACTTAAATTAAAAACAGAATTTATCTTAGATCTAATAAGCACTAAGAACCAAGAGTAAGCAAAATAAATAAGCTAGAAATCATACTAAAGGACTTAAGACAATGGACTAAAAATGGATTTTGATAGGATTTTAAGTTAAGATATAAGGATAAAAGTACTAAATTTAAGCTATAAACAAAAAAAAGAGATTGAAATCATTCCTCAATAAGCTAAATGAAAGGAAAATAAATCAAAGTTAAGCTATATTCTAGACTCACTGATCTACGCTATTTGGCCTTTTAAGGACAGGCTAACAGCTTTACTTGGCTGATACTTGTTGAAATGCATGGAAAATGTTTAGCCAAAGACTTAAACACACAACAGATTGACTATGATGCATTTGCAGCTCATTGTTAACACAAAAACAACATTTCAAGAACAAATTAAAGAAACTTAAACAACTAAGCAGATTTAGGAAAACAAATGAGCAAACTTGAGCTTTTGATAAACAAACCTTAAAACTTATCAAAACTACTTTCAGGGTTATAAAAACTAAATAATAGACTTAATAAGAGCTACTTAAAACTGATTTGAATGCCAAGAACATGTTTATACCCATTTTGACCCATTTGACAACCTTGACCCAAACACTCCTTTAAATTCTTAAGAACCATTCTAAGCTAAAAACAGATTATAAAAAGGTTCAATTACTAAAAACAGATGGAATATTAAGCATAACTAAGATAATTAAGCAAAAATTAAGAGGAAATAAGCACTATCAATAAGCTAAACTTAAAAAGCTATTTTGACTATGAAAATGACAGATTTATGACACTTAAGATTAAATGCAAACTAAACTATAAACTGGATAAGACAAACAAACACAGAACTTAAACAAGCACAAATAAGCATAAGATAAGCAGAGAATAAGCAGTGTAATAAGCAAATGACATAAAAATAAGCAAAAATGGAAAATGAAGCTAACCTTTTCCCTTTGCTAAAACAAGGACTTAAAAGAAATTCCTAAAAGCTCTAGGGACTCAGCTTATTGTCAATAAGTTGAATCCAAACCCATAAGCTCATCCATGGCTAGCTTATCATCCAAAAGCTAAAAATCCAAATTTTGATTCCAATGACACATAAAACTCACAAAAGCTATTGTATAAGCTTATATGAGTATAACAGGTTCTATAAGCTTATGAGAGCTTATAGAAAGGACTTTTGAACAAAAATAGCTTAAAGGCATAAAGATTTAAAAAAGGACAGATTTTCATAAACATAAAAACTAAAATTTTCATTAACTTAAAAATATTACAAGGCTTGATATTTAAAAGTACAATAATATAAAGACAAATAAGCTGTAAAAGAAAATTATAAAAGCAAATACACTACTTCCTAATTACATAGCTTTTACAAAGGAAAATAATCCTATTTATAGCCGAATAAGTTGGCATATGTGTGCTTGTTGAGTTTCTTGTGTGAGGAGCATCAAAAGCTTCATCCTAGCCCTTCAAAATTCTTTGGCTCTAAGCAAGGTAATCTGAGCCATTGATTTGTTGTCCTTGTTCATAACAACTAATGAGAGATGGTGGATTGCCAACATGGTTTGTGAAGATTTGAGATGGTTGGGGTTTTGTTGTTGTTTTGTTTAATGGATCAAGGGAGAGGTGAGAGTGATAGATAAATATGAGTATTAGCGGGAATTGGGTTTTGGGTACTGTTCGTTTGTTTTGTAACGGGGGTTAGGGGTAAAGGATGTAGGGTGCAAAGGGTAAATGGATGTAGGGACTAAACCTGTTAGTCCTTAAGGATTAGCAATGTTAGTCCTTAAGGACTAGCGGTGCAAACAGTTATAAGGGTGGTGGGCTTAACGGGGTTAAATGTGTTTTGGTTAAATGGGTTTGGGCTTATAATTTGGGCCGGGGGTAAGGGTTTTGGATTTAGGAAATGGATTTAGGACTTTGGGCTTTTTAACTTATAAAACTTAATTTTAAGGGCTTAATGGGTTGGCCCGGCACATTAGATGGGGGGGGTTGTACACATTTAAGATGCACACTGACCTCTAAAGTCTTCATATTTTATTTTGACTTTGACTTTGATTTGAACTTTTCTCGCTCTAATGGTTCCATCTTGAGCTCGGTTTTGGCTTTGTTTTTTTTGTCCTTTAGTGAATATTCGATATCTGCACAGTAAATAACACAAAACAAGCATATATTTTGCAGTTTATGTCCGTTTTTTGTCATTATTGGTCATTTTTATAGGTAAAAGGTATGTGTAATTAAGCACATACCAAAATCTCCCATACTAAACTATTGTCGTGTCCTCACGCAATGCTATAAGTAAACACTTTAGAAAACCAAGACTCTCAAATCCCCCCGCTAATTAACCATCGAAAAGTAGCAAAGTGTATCATCATGGTGAATTAAAAGGATCATTAAGCTTTGAAAGACCTCGTATTGACCATATTTTATAAATCTATACACTTATTACACAACTCAGTTAACGTATTTTTTTGTATTTTTCCTTTTTTTTCTTTAGCAACTAACTAAGGTGTTTTGGAACCTTCGTTTATTTTTTCATAACTTTTAGGGTCACGGAATAAGAAGCACTTCAATCCTAAAATGCCAAAAAGATAAATTCATCGTCTCCGATTTTTCACTTGTCCCAAACCAAGCTTAAAAACGAAATCACTGTTACATACAAGCTAAGATGCTAACACTACACAAAACTGACCTTGTGCAACTTTGCTACCCTGACAATTATTATAATCTTAGGTGAATGCTATTTCAAAATTGTAACCATGATCAACGTTTTGCAAAATTTTATGCCTCATCACGTTCACCCAAAAGTAATGAAGTTGAAGGCGAGACTCATACCATGTAGCCAGACTATTCGTCTCGCAGCATCCCAACCTTACGGCTAAGAGTGACCAGGCTTTGACACCCTACACAGAGACTAGTATCGAGACTCCACGGACCTTCAGTTTCAAAAACCGTTTTAGGCTTTCCCGTTAAATAAACCATTCATTTAGAAAATCACAATTAAAATGAATAGTCAAAGTTTCTTTCAAAAGCATAATAAATAAAGAAAAAGAAGAGAGTTTCCCTATAATATATTAAATCACCATTTAACACTTAATATAAATAAATTCATCTTTAAACTAAGGAAATCCTCGACCGTTTTGAAGGCTGCAACATCGGTTGTGAGCCGCAAGATGCAGCAAACTTATATCTTCCTCGGATAATTACTATGTGTCCTCCCCCCCTTATTTAAAGAATGCAACATCCGGTGGTGATCCGGTAAGATGCAGGCAAAACTTTGTATTAGCCACCGCAATTTCTTATTATTATTACTACCCTCAACATATTTATTTTTATACTTTATATTAACCCGATATAGAGAAATTTTCTTTTATGAGAAATTAAGTATAGCATTTTGAACTAAGACAAAAAAATTATTGTTATCGACTATACTTCCAAAAATCGTTGATTTAAAAGTTTAAATTTTCGAAAACACACGTATTATTAAGTCAGGTTAGGACTTATAGGGAGAAAAGAGCCACAAATTACATTTATGATCTCTTAATATTTCCAACTAATCATTGGTCAGCATCCAACTCAAAATTCACCTCTAATATTCTCGTATCATCCGTAAATTAAAAACTAATAAAAAGATCGGCGAATGCTTAGTCTAAAAGCTAAGGGCCAAGCCAGAGCTCAACACGCTCGATCGAGTCAAATTTTATTCTTATTCTACCCAGCAGGAAAGTCAACATTGTGATAAAACACTTATTTTTGAAATTTTTTATTTTTTTTCATTTTTTGGTATTTTTGTGGTAAAAACGAGATTACGTGAAAACAACGACTGCAGGCACAATCAGATCGATAGATCCCCCCATACTAGAGCTTGAACATTGTCCCGAAATGTTTAAAGAAGGTCTCTACTAAATCTAAAGCCGTATTATTATGTATCACAAAGAGAAACGTTAGTCGATAAGATTGGATATTGGATTCCCATAAATCATCATAGCTAAGGATTGAAGCTCAGTGAACGAAGGCAAACCACGAGCACGTGATGCTTCATAATCCGGGCAAATTCTTGCCATACAACAAAAAACACAAAGCACGAGAAAGGAAGAGGCGAGCCTCCTCACAACACACTTATTTATTACTACTATATAAGGATAAGCATGGGTTGCCACCCACGAAGCGCTTATTTTTGTTAACCGAGTCTTGAGCCTGACTCGATCCCCCATACTTGAGTTGGTCAAGGAGGATAGAAATGGAGAAACGGAACATCCAAGATAGGAATGTCCCCTCCAGAAATCATCATCGGGCTCTCAGAAAAATCAGAAGTGATTTTGCCCAGATGAGATAAGAGATTAGAAGAAAGAATCCCAAGATTGAAAATTTGGTCTTCATTTTCGTATGAAAATGGAAGCAAAGACTGTAGAAAGAGGATCACCGATGAATGAGATAGAAAATTCATGCGGTGATAGAAATCTCTTGGATTGGACTTCATAGAATATCCCTGGATCGAAAATCTTGTTTCTAGTTCCGGAAGGAAAAGAAACTACAAGATTGGGCTTGAGATAATCTTCAGAAGGAGCGAAGTCCGAATCCAAATAAAGGGTAGGATGGGTGGGAAACACATTAGGCACACGAGGTTCTCCCAAAATATCTTCCATAACAACGCTAGTCAACTCGTCCTGATCGGGTTCAGTCTTAAAGATAAACGAATCATACTCGGGAAGAGAGTTATCAGCATGAGTAGTGGTACTGCCACTACTCGTCTCTTCCGTATGATCGCTAAAAGTCTCGAATTTGGGTAAAGAATTATCCGAATAAGAGAGAGAAGTATCAGACTTCTTAAAGAAAGAGTCATTATCCTCAACGGGGGTAGGAAATAGGGAAGGAGACTTGAGTACACAATCAGGAGTGGGGTTGTCATTCAAAGATTCGATCTTAGCAATAAGAAGATAGATATTCAAAAATTTCTCATGAAGTATATCGTCTTTCACCTCCTCTAAGCTGACGAGCTAAGAATCGGGAGGTGATGCCTCAACGTAATCGATGTCATCACTGTAAAGAGGATCGTCATCACTCGACGCTTAATCATTGTATAACAATTGCTCAATGAGACGAATATCTCATTCTGGATCAAAATCAGCTTCATGAATTCCCGGGGGAATTGGATTGATAGGAGCGAGTTTACCGGTGAACTCCTCTAGAAGAGAGTCAATCTTAGGAGAATAAACAATCGAAGTATTTGGATTAAGCAAAGATCCCAAAAGATCATACTCGGCATAGAAGTGATTTTTATCACAAAAAGGCACATCACACATATTGTCGAAAATACCCTCGGACTCACTTGGGATTAGGACAAGGTCCTCAACACTAGACTTTATTACTTCGTCCGATTATGTTTCCGGAATAGTGTCAAGATGCTCGTCCCCCATACTTAGAGAGTTATCAGGCTCCTCGGTTGATAAGTCGGGTGTTATTGCATTAGACGAATTCTCTAAATATTCCTTATACTGAACAGTATACTCATCATCATCGTCGTTAAAAATAGGAAACTTCCAATATGGAGTAAAAGCTGCCTGCTCCTCCTGCTTTTTCTTAACTGCCTACTCATGTTGTTGAATGGCTATTTTCACAGCGGATTGCACCGTAGTTATCATTTCTTGAGTGTGCTTTACAAAAAATTCTTGGATACTTTCCTCAGGAGGTTGAAAACTGACGGGATACTGCTTGACTTGTTGACTTTGACTTTGACTTTGACTTTGACTTTTTACGCTCTTTCCATTCCTGTGCTCGATTTTGGCTTTGTTTTTTGTCCTTTAGTGAATATCATTACCTGCACAGTATACAAAGTAAAACACACATATATTTGGCATTTTATGTCCGTTTTTGTTCATTTAGGCTCGTTTTTATAGGTAAAAGGTATGTGTAATTAAGCACATACCAAAATCCCCCATACTAAACTATTTTCGTGTCCTCACGGAATGCCATAAGTAAACACTTTAGAAAACCAAGACTCTCAATCCCCCTCGACTAATTACCTCGAAAAGTAGCTAAGTGTTCATCAAGGGGAATTGAAGAATCACTAGCTTTGAAAAGCCTCGTTTTAACCATTTTTATAAATCTACACTAACTACTTCACATATATTTTTCCTTTATCTCAATCTTTTGTACTTTTATTTTTAAGCAACTAACTAATCATGTTTGGACTTTCGTTATTTTTATAACTTTTAGGGTCACAGAACAAGAAGCACTTTAATCCTAAAATGCCCAAAAAGATAAATTCATCGTCCCCGATTTTTCACTTGTCCCAAACCAAGCTTAAAAACGAAATCACCGTTAAATATAAGGTAAGATGCTAACACTACTCATACTTGCAATTTGTAAACCTTTCACTCCCGACAATTATTATATCTTAGGTGAATGTGCCATTTCGAATTTCAACCATGGATCAACTTTTTGCAAAATTTCTATGCTTCACGTTCCACCCAAAAGTAATGAGTTTGAAGGCGAGATCATCCCATGTAGCGACTTTCGTCTCGGCACATCCCAACCTTGCGGCTAAGTGACCAGGCTTTTGACACCCCACAGAGACTAGTATCGAGACTCACGGACCTTCGGTTTCAAAACCCTTGGATTTCCCGTTTCATACATAATTTATTTATAACTTAAAACGAAATAGTCTTAGTTCAAAAGCATATTTAAATTTAAGAAAAAGAGATTTTCCCTATATTTATTAAATCACACTTAACATTAATATAATTATACTTATACCTTTTAAAAGCAAGTAAAAACAAGTAAACAATTAAAGCATTTAAGATAAAGCAAGTAAAACGATATCGGGAATTATAAAAACGCGACATATAAGCAAATAATTCAAATTTTAACCCTACAACCTCAAATTTAATTTTTATAAAACCTAATTGACTAAAAATAATTTAGAAAAAAGAATTGTATTTTTTTTATATTTATTTTATTTATTATGAATTAAAAACAGATTTAATCTAAATTAAATATAAAAAATAGTAAACAAATTTATAAAATGTTGGAAAAGGTACAAAAAGTATATAAAACTATAACTAATCTAGGAAAAATAAGATCTGGAAAAAAGCATATCAGATAAGCAGTTAAATAAGCCCAAACAGCTTATAAGCTAAAACTGTAAAAACACTATAAGTATTTAATAACACAAACACTAAACGAAAAAGTCCCCAGGGCAGTTTGTAGAGAAGTGTGGTGTTAAATGTGTTGGTATGAAAGGGGGAGAGGTCACAGGTTCGACCCCTGTGGCCTCTCTTTTTGACAAATCATTTTTTTGTTTTCTTTTTAAAAAGCTAGTAAATAAGCTAAAATAACAAACTTTAAAAAAGCAACTTTTTACAAAACTAAAAAATAAGTTAGTAATAAGCAAAAGAAAGTGACAGTTTATTAAATCTAACTAAAGGACTAATAGCAAAACTGCTTCGACTTTTTAGACATAAAGAGCACATATGAAAAAAAATAAGCTTAAAACAAATCATTACCTAAACCTAATAAGCATACAGAACCAAAAATAAGCTAACAGATTAAGCTAAAAAGCTACCAAATTCCCTAAGACAACAGACTATAAAATAGAGCTTAAATGACTATAAGACAGATTTTAAGCTAGTTTTAAAGCTAAATAAGCTAAGAGAAAAACCTAAGGACTTAAAACAGATCAAAACAAATACCCAAGGAACACAATTAAGCTAAAATTCAGGTTATAAGCTTGACAAATAAACTAGAAAAGGACCTTAAAAAGCAACAGTTTTAAAGACTAGTTAAGACTGCTAGCCAATGGTTAGGACTGATAGGCTTATAGGGAAGACTGTTGAGCATTTTCTTGACTTAATAAGCAACAAGAAGAACACTTAAATTAAAAACAGAATTTACCTTAGATCTAATAAGCACTAAGAACCAAGAGTAAGCAAAACAAATAAGCTAGAAATCATACTAAAGAACTTAAGACAATGGACTAAAATTGGATTTTGATAGGATTTTAAGCTAAGATATAAGGATAAAAGTACTAAATTTAAGCTATAAACAAAAAAATAGATTGAAATCATTCCTCAATAAGCTAAATGAAAGGAAAATAAATCAAAGTTAGCTATATTCTACACTCACTGATCTACACTATTTGGCCTTTTAAGGACAGGCTAACAGCTTTACTTGGCTGATACTTGTTGAAATGCATGGAAAATGTTTAGCCAAAGACTTAAACATACAACGGATTGACTATGATGCATTTGCAGCTCATTGTTAACACAAAAACAACATTTCAAGAAAAAATTAAAGAAACTTAAACAACTAAGCAGATTTAGGAAAACAAATGAGCAGACTTGAGCTTTTGATAAACAGACGTTAAAACTTATCAAAACTACTTTTAGGCTTATAAAAACTAAATAATATACTTAATAAGAGCTACTTAAAACTGATTTGTAAGCCAAAAACAGGTTTATACCCATTTTGACCCATTTGACAACCTTGACCCAAACACTCCTTTAAATTCTTAAGAACCATTCTAAGCTAAAAACAAATTATGTAAAGGTTCAATTACTAAAAACAGATGGAATATTAAGTATAACTAAGACAATTAAGCAAAAATTAAGAGGAAATAAGCACTATCAATAAGCTAAACTTAATAAGCTATTTTGACTATGAAAATGACAGATTTCTAACACTTAAGATTAAATGCAAACTAAACTATAAACTGGATAAGACAAACAAACACAAATGTTAAACAAGCACAAATAAGCATAAGATAAGCAGAGAATAAGCAGTGTAATAAGCAAATGACATAAAAATAAGCAAAAATGGAAAATGAAGTTAACCTTTTCCCTTTGCTAAAACAAGGACTTACAAAAATTCCTAAAAGCTCTAGGGACTCAGCTTATTGTCAATAAGCTGAATCCAAACCCATAAGCTCATCCATGGCTAGCTTATCATCCAAAAAGCTAAAAATCTAAATTTTGATTCCAATGACACATAAAACTCACAAAAGCTATTGTATAAGCTTATATGAGTATAACAAGTTCAATAAGCTTATGAGAGCTTATAGAAATGACTTGTGAACATTAATAAGCTTAAATGTATAAAGGGCTTTAAAAAAGATAGATTTTCATAAACATAAAAACTTAACTTTTCATTAACTTAAAAAGATTACAAGGTTCTTGAAATTTAAAAGACAATATGAAAAGACAAATAAGCTGTAAAAGAAATTTAAAAGCAAATTACACTACTCCTAAATTACATTCTTTTACAAAGGAAAATAAGCCTATTTATAGCCGAATAAGCTGGCATATGTGTGCTTGTTGTGTTTCTTGTGTGAGGAGCATCAAAAGCTTCATCCTAACCATCAATTTATCTTGTTCACCAAGCTAAATCATCACAGCCCTTCATTTTGTCCATGATGTCTTCTTAGCCAATGGCATCATTTGGGATTGCCAGCGTGGATGACATCTTCAGAGGTGAGGATAGGTTGAGTGGGGTGTGTGGGTGAGAGCGATGGGTTTGTTTGGTGGTGCAGTAGTCGAGGTGGGGAAAGGGATGGATGAATAGTAAGGGTGGGAAATGGGGATTTGGGTGTAACTGAGTTAAAAGGTAACGGGGTAAGGGGAGTATAAGGGATTAGGGACATGTGGTGTAATTGGTTTTGGGGAACAAAGGGTGAAAATGCTAACGGTCGTTAGATCTGTTTCCATTAAGGACTGGCTCTGTTAGTCCCTAAGGACTTGTGGTGAAATAGAAAAAGGACAAGAGGTGTAATGGGCTAACGGGTGTTATGGTTTAGTGGGTTTAGGCTTATGGATTAGGCCGGGTTAGGATTAAAAAGGTGATTGGACTTTTAAATCTTATAAGTTTTATAGATGAAGGCTTAATGGGCTAACCCGACCTATTAAATGGGTACGGGTTGGCCCATTTAGGATTTCTCCGGTTTTTTCTTCGTCTTTGACTTGTTGACTTTGACTTTGACTTTGACTTTGACTTTTCACGCTCTTTCCATTCTCGTGCTCGATTTTGTCGGTTTTGGCTTCATTTTTGTCCTTTAGTGAATATCCGTTACCTGCACAGTATACAAAGCAAAACATACATATATTTGGCATTTTATGTCCGTTTTTGGTCATTTAGGCTCGTTTTTATAGGTAAAAGGTATGTGTAATTAAGCACATACCAAAATCCCCCATACTAAACTATTGTCGTGTCCTCACGGAATGCCATAAGTAAACACTTTAGAAAACCAAGATAAAGCGCAAGAAAATAGAAATGTTGTTACATCAATCCCACATCGGCTGAGTAAGTTAAACAAACAAGAAGGGGTTGACTATTAAAATGAAGGCCTAGTAATGCAGGAAGCATACCCTTCTTGGCCTTTTGGCTAAGATCAAGTACATGAAAATTTGCTAAACAACTTTCCTTTTGACAGTGTCATGATGAAATGTGGTGCTGAAATCCTTTAACCGGACATGCTTACTTCACTTTCTCTAAAAGGCAGTCGTCCTTTTTTTCAAACGGCTTTGTTATGGAGGGCGATTGTTTTTTTAAGAAAGCAAAAGAAGCTGTCCGATTGAAGAATTTCATCATGGCGCGTTCATATGCAAATCAAACAATTCGTGCACGTTTCCTTACTTTAAGTACTTACTTGTGCACTACATTAATGACTTGACTTATAGAATATGTTGATATTGTTGTTTATTTGTCAAAAAGTTTTAAACCGTCTTGTATTCAACAACATTGAAGATGGTTACTACCTCTACGACCTTACTACATACATAAAAGAACATGAACTTGTAAAAGCTCCAATCCCAATGCATATGTGGAATGGTTTTAAGCTTGATCATTGCAACTTGCGATCAATATCTAAACCTGTTGATGAATACCCTTTAATTCCTTTACATATATTTAACGACTCCTTCCATTTTTTATGTTTTTACTGCAAACTACAGCCTCAACAACATCAACGATAAGCACAGTTCCTCGTTTGACATGCATCTAACAAATAAACCACCAAGCATGAACCTATTTGTTGGGTAATATCCTGCCCCTTTTCAGAGAATGTGATTCTTCCTATCATGTCGACTCCCACGTGAAAATGAGAACTCGTTGTTTTATCAGTCCTACTTGAGTTTTTTGGATCACACAACGTCTACATTGAACTTACGACTACGTGAGAGGATTTGTTTGATCTACAGCTGCGGAGAATTTCTTTGTAACTCGCCTTTTATCACTTCTTCAAATGAACAATTGTTTGGCTCCAAAAACCACATGAGTCGATTTACATACCTTGGTGAGGCACAATTAGCAAAATTAGTCATTGCTAATGTTGTGTAACTTTATTATATCATTGATTTTGCTTTCATAATATTTCGTAGTTTTTCTAATGAGTTCAAGGTGGGAAGCATAATTGTAGCAACTTGTATAATTCAGGTTAATATTTAACCATTCGTTTTCACTTATTATTATCTTGATTTTAAATGATATTACTTTTATAAGTAATTATGTAAATTCAATCGCGTAAGCTTAAATCGTACCAAATATTAGACTATGATTAGTCTAGGTGTTCTAGACATTTTATTTCTTATAGTCATATTTCATATGTAATATTGCTATTTTGCTATTTTATGTAAACATTATACGTTTTACATTTTACGCAAACTTAAACCTACATTTATAGGTTTTAACAACGTCTATGTACTCCGTTAAACTTATAACTCATCTAATATACTTAATTATGGTATATTGATAAGTTTTAACATTCTAATAAGCATAGTACTTTTATGTTATCTGACTTTAAGTTTTGTGACTTAATGACTTAACATTAGTAATTACCAGGACCAAATTATACCCCCGTAGGGTAATAACTTCACAATGAAGCAAATCAACACATCACCACCTCATTAGCTTGAGGTGGCGTGTGACTAATAAAGAAAATCAACACATCACCACCTCATTAGCTTGAGGTGGCGTGTATGTCTAGTCACAAGGCCACATGGCTTTGTTTAAGCCTATTAAGTCTTACATTAAGACACATAAGCATGCCACATATAAGCATATAAATCTCTAACTTCACCATTAAGATACTTTGCACATAAGAAAGAAATATCTCTTGTTTCTCTCCTCTCCCATCCATACACAACATATTCGTCACCATCATTAAAGTTTTAATTCAAGCTCCAAAATATACTACAAATATGAAGACCGAGGTGTGTATTACATAGTCCAAGTATTGCTTTGAAGATTTCAGGGTTGATATAAGAGACACGCAAGATTTAAGGCTGAACTAGAAGGCTAAGTACAAGAACTCTCTAAGGTTATAACAAGTTTGGTTGAAGATTGAAGACTAAGTTGGTGGTTAGAAGACTTAGGATAGTGGTTCTTGTGTTTCCATCTAAAAATTTGTAAGACTATGGTTAGATTTCATGTTTTTTACTTTCCTTTTGATATACTACATACCTTGTGTAAGTTTTATAAGTAATATGACATGATTATGTGTTGTACATACTTGTTAAATCATAAAAATGCAAGCTAAACAAGCCTTAGGTAATGGTCGTAAATTTTGTTTTAGACCAGTAGCAAACATGGAGATATTGTAGAAAATTAGTAGGTTTTTGGTATTAGGTAAGAATGTATGGATATAGCCCTGTCTCTTATGATCATTTTACCGGGTGGCTCGACCCGATACGATGTCGGATGAATTAGTTATAGCTGAAATGACAAAGATGCGCAGATTCTGCACACATGTAGTAAATGGCTATTATCTCTGGATTTTTGTATAGTGACCCCTAATTATGTAAAACTAAAAGTTGTATATGACTCAAATATCTAACCATGCTCACTGGTTTGAGCTTAATCGGAGTTACGGTTTGAAAATGACGGCTATTTCACCGGGACTGTTGTTGGCTGTCCAGAAACAGCCATGATCTTTAATGATGTTTCGACCATTTTGAACCATTTTCACTTATACCACTTTTATGTCACTCACTTTTACCAAGATTCCTTAATGAAACATAACGAACGTTTCCATAAAACGTTTGTCTCGTTAATTACTTTTTCACATATAACTTATAAATAGCAAGTACTATATTAATAGGGAATTTCATAATCATATGAGGCCTCTCCGGGATGTCGTATCGACGAGTTATGGATTGACGATTTAAAGTGTCATGGCTCCTCATACGTTCACTACATGACCTCTAAATTATAATAGCTTAAACGATAGTATGATGTTATTTATAAAAGGGAATTAGCCAAATGAACTTTAGGGATACTTCATTAATGTAACAACTTAAGAATCTATGTACAACATTATAATCAAAGTCAATAACTTTATATTATCGTACCTTATTCTAAGATACGATCATTATACTTTCGTAGGTCATGGTTAAAGCCCGTGATCTCGCAATACACTATCCATCGTTATAATCCACTACTGATAACTATGGTAAGTTCATAGCCCCAACTTTATTTAATTGTTTAATAAACTCTTTGGGGTGAGATACATGCTAAAATATCTATTTACGAATAATAAATTTCAAAACCGTATGCTTTCCTGAATTTATTATTGCTTGTGTCTAAGTCCCTTCATGCCATAAGTCCCCCCCCTCCATCATGGACCATTAATCACTTGTGTGTGAACGTGAATATTATGGATAGGCCTATCAGGATTGACGAATCCCGTTTGTGTTAGCCAGGTAACCAAACGTACTATATTTATAACTCTAGGTATATGGCAATTACCTACACAGGGCCATTATTATCCTATATATCATTATTGATATATACTGTCAGTTTTATGTGCCATGAGCTTAGATGCAATAATATCTATTTATATGATGATTGTATTCGTTGCAATTGTTACTATAACTCTGAAAACTTGATTGTCCATTACATAAACCTATGAATTCACTCAACTATTATGTTGACATTTCGACATGTTTTATCTCAGGTCCTTAAGGTATAAATGAGCATACACTAAAGGCGCACGAAAATGTTTTGAAGACCTTGCATAACATTATCATTCGATAAAGCTTTAAATTTTATTATGTACTACTTATGTACATTATGAAACTTATGGAACCTTGTATCAAACTCTGATATTTTGTATTACTCGAATGATAATGTATTTCAAAACGTCTCATTTAGAGTCGTTTTCTGTAACTTGTACTGTATGTCATGAAATAATACCCTCGTCTAGCTTCCGCTGCTATTCAAAACTGGGGGTGTTACAGATTGGTACCAGAGCTACAGTTATAGAGAACCAGGTTGCATTTTATACCTAGACTATAACTACTATTTACAGTTAAACCGTTTCACTCATTATCATCTTCACATTCCGTGTGCCATACCTATTCTTTGAAACATCACTCACTGTTTTATATTCATATATATATTTAAAACTAACTATCGAGCACGTAATACCTTTTGTAAACATCATGATGTACCCCTTCTACTCAAACAATGTTCCCAACGAATATACCCGATCAGTTACCAGTGAACCACCTCTTGCAACCAAACCCACGTGTTCGAATCGATCAATGAACTACTGATGCTATCGATTATGAATAGAGAGGAGGATCCGAAGAGGATCCCAAAATAGAGTTAGACTATGAGGAAGAGGATCCCGTAATGGACCTAAGACGAGGAGGCAGAGGATCCTGAAAATGGACATAGACGATAAGAATTAAGGAGTAACCGACGATCCTGCATCCCACTACCATTGTCTCCACTACAAACCCCACCCTCAATGTGTCAGAATCCATCTTTGGATTAATATATTCCCTGTTACGAAAACTACTACCAATAATGTTAGACCTTGTCACAAGGTCCATTGTCTACCTACAAGGTTGGTTAACCTTCCTCTGTAGCATCTGCCTCAGTCTTTTCTGCAAGATACAAGCTAAACCAGTTGAGACAGGACTTTGGCATACTCGGAAGTCGTGTTTAATCTTTGATACGGGGTATGGGTACCCGTAGGATCGAGATTGCTGAAGCTCACAAAGATGTTATTAGAGCTCAACGACGTCTAGATAAGTTCATTTGGGAGATGAGTTTTGTTGTTGAGCGGGATATCCCCGAGCTGATGAATGGCTCAACAGCCACGGGAGATAGATTGACCTTGATTGAGCAAGATCAAGTCAAAAACCTAGAGGAGATTAAGATGTTGAAGAACCAAGTGCATTCCGCTAATAGTTCTGCCACTTTAGCAGTAATGGATAGGGATCGAATAAAGAAAACTCAAGATCAAGATGGTAAACAGATTCGGGAACTAAGACACCGCCTGACCTCGGCAGAGATTAGGTTGGAGGTTGCTAGTGTTGACCGATATAGACTTGAGTGTAAGTTGTATAGTGTACGAGCTCAAATGCACGCCATACAACAAGAGTTGTACTGGAGGGGATTCAAAGAAAATCGCCCTACCGAAAGCATCGATGTGTTGGCCACTTATGGAGATGCTGATCCACCAGAACTACAAGAACCATCTGACATGCGATAGACTAGTGCCACAGTAATAGCTTATCTTTTGTAAGAATCATGTAATAGAATAGTAGTAGTTCTCTTTTGTAATTACTAACTGAGAGTCTCAGTTAGTAAAAGTTTGAAGAAACTTGTACTAGGTTTCGATTTTGTAATCGATGTAATATGTATAGGATCAACTATAAATGAATGTAATTTTTGTTATATAATAATATAAATTTATGTTGTCTTGTGTTGTGATTATAATCTTTAATATTATTATTCTGTCATTTCCCGTCATGATCATGCCTATTATACAACTTCCTAATTATACCTACATCTTTTGTGATTAATAGAATCATGCCGCCAAAAAGAATGAGTAATGCCGCTATCGAACGAATGATCGCTGATAGAGTAGCTGTAGTACTTGCAGCAGAACGAACAACTACAACTGCTGAAGCTGCCGAAGTTGCCAGAGCTGTCGAAGCTGCTGAAACTACTAGAGTTGTTGCAATTGTCGACGGTGCCGGAGGTTCTAATAATGCGAGGCCAGCTGCGGGTGCTGGAGGACCCAATGTTGCGAGACCAACTGTAGGTGCCGTAGCAATGAATGCAATACCTGAAGTCAGGGGTTGTTCGTATAAAGAATTCATGAGCTGTCAACCCACATATTTTAAGGGTACTAAAGGAGCTGTGGGGTTAACCCGCTGGTTTGAAAGATTAGAGTCAATGTTTTTTATCAGCAAATGTGCTGAGAATGATAAAGTTAAATATGCCACTAGTACATTATTGGATGAAGCACTGTCATAGTGGAACTCTCTAGCTCAACCTATCGGCATTGAGAATGCCTACAAAATTCCTTGGGTTGAACTGAAAAGATGATGATTAAACAATATTGTCCTCGCAGTGAAGTACAAAAATTAGAAGTCGAACTCTGGAATCATATGGTTAAAGGAGTGGATATAACAACTTACAACCGCTGATTTTAAGAATTGGCGATACTATGTCCAGCCATGGTTCTAACCATAGAGAAGTTATTGGAAAGGTATGTTTGGGGACTCCCACTACCTATACAGGGAAATGTAACTTCTTTTGATCCGGCTATAATAGACGAGGCAATGCGAATGGATCATAGGCTAATGGATCAAGTTGTTCGAGCAAAAACTGTTTGGGTACATGACAATAAACATAACCGCAACCATAACAACAACAACCCTAATAACAACAACAACAACAACAACAACAAGAGAAGGTGGAATGATAATCGAAGGGGTGTCAACAACAATCCTAATAACCAAACCCGAAATATCAACCACCATAACTAACAAAATCGTAGGCAGGAGAATGCCAGAGGTTATGCTATTGATGTTGCCCCAGCTAGAGGAAGGGGTTACGCAGGAAACTTACCTTTATGCAACTGATGTAACTGCACCATAAAATGCATGAACTGTCAAAAGGTGGGCCATCAAACAAAAGACTGTAGAGGAAAGGGGCCCGCTACTGGTGCCAACACTCAACCCATATTAACTTGTTTTGGGTGTGGAGAACATGGACACTTCAAGAATCAATGCCCCCAAAACAATGGCCAACAACAACAGGGTGGAGCTCGTGGGAAAGTTTATGTCTTGGGTGATAAGAATGCGCAGCAGGACCCGAACGTAGTTACGGGTACATTTTTACTCAATAACCATTATGCAAAAGTTTTATTCGATTCGGGTGCTGGCAAGAGTTTTGTATCTACTGCCTTTGCATCTTTACTTAATATTACACCCACTACATTAGACACTGCTTTCACCATCGAGTTAGCTAATGGCAATTTAGTAAACACCAACACCGTAATTTAAAAGTGTACACTAAACTTTTTAAATCATCCACTCAAAATTGACCTCATGCCAATTAAACTCAAAAGTTTTGATGTTATAATTGGTATGCAATGGTTATCACAACACAATGCAAAAATCATATGCGGTGAGAAAGTTGTACATATTCTTATCGACAATGAAACTTTGGTTATCCGAGGAGATCGAAGTGGAACTCGCCTAAACATCATTTCTTATGTTAAAACTCAAAAGTACATCAAGAGAGGATGTTGTACGTTTCTAGCCCACGTAACGGAGAAGAAGTCGGAGGAGAAATGACTCGAGGTTCGTGATTTTCCTGAAGTCTTTCCCGAAGACTTACCCGGACTTCCACCACCTCGACAAGTGGAGTTCCAAATCGAATTGGTGCCAGGTTCCGCACCAGTTGCTCGAGCACCATATCGCTTAGCCCCTTCGAAGATGCAAGAATTATCAAATCAATTCCAAGAACTTACAGATAAAGGTTTTATTCGGCCAAGTTCATCACCGTGGGGAGCTCCGGTCTTATTTGTAAAGAAAAAGGATGGATCTTTCAGGATGTGCATCGACTATAGGGAGCTGAATAAGCTAACTGTAAAGAACCGATATCCACTACCAAGAATCGATGATCTGTTCGACCAACTACAAGGTTTAAGTGTATAATCTAAGATCGATTTGCGATCAGGATATCACCAACTTAGAGTTTAGGAAGAGGATATTTCAAAAACGGCATTTAGGACTCGATATGGTCACTATGAGTTCCAAGTTATGCCCTTTGGTTTAACCAACGCACTAGCAGTATTCATGGACCTCATGAATCGAGTGTGTAGACCATACTTGGATAAGTTCATGATAGTATTCATAAATGATATTCTAATTTACTCCAAGAGTAAAAAAGAAGACGAAAAACATTCTCAAAATGTGAATTTTGGATTTCAACCGTACAATTCCTGGGTCACATGATTGATAGTCAGGGTATTTACGTGGATCTGGCCAAGATCGAGTCCATAAAGAATTGGGAAGCTCCTACAACCCTAACAGAAATATGTCACTTTCTAGGACTTGTTGGATATTACCGTAGATTCATCAAAGGTTTTTCTAAGATAGCAAAGCCTTTGACTAAATTGACTTAAAAAACATAAAATTTAGTTGGGATAAAGGTTTGAATTTCCGGTCTATATTTTGTTTTAGATTATTATATTTTGGCCACCTGATAATGGCCGAAGCATTTAGCAACACTGTTGTTGAGAGCGTTGTTGCTATCTTTGCAAGACCACTTGTTTGCAGTAGGAGGCGCAGATGTAGTCATGTAGATGAAGAAGAAAGAGTTGACTAGGTTTTTCTATTACTTTCTCATAGTTATAATAAAAAGGCCCAAGCCCAACTACTCAACTAGTTGTAAATGTATGAAACTCATTTTACTGGCCCATTTTCAGTTTTGATATTCTTTTTGCACTGAAAGCCTTACTAGCCATTAGCTGCAATATTGATTTTACAAGGTGTGATTTTTTATATAGGTGCTTATAAAATATATATCTAAACATATGAACTTATTCAGTTGTATGATATTTGGTTTTGATGTTATCAAAATACACCAAAATCAATGCAAATTAAATCATATAAGTCTAAAAATATATATCTAAACATTCCTAATTTGAAGAGAGAAAAATTACTAAAGACATTTTGCGCTAATAAAAATCGGAAAACCCAACCGGAAAAATCAAATATATTATTAACTAATAATATAGTAAATTATACTAAGACGCGCATACCTATCATGGAACTAGGTTTGCATTACTAAGGTATCTAGCATTTTGAGGGATTTTCGATCATTGGTTCGGTAAATAAAACCTAAAATCATAAACTATTTATAACATAAAATCTGAGCCCCCTAAGATAAAATCCTGGTTCTGTCTCTGGATTCATGAAGGTTTTTCCAAGATAGCAAAGCCTTTGACTAAATTGACTCAAAAAACATAAAATTTAGTTGGATGAAGATGAAGAAGAAGCATTTCATTTACTAAAGGAAAATTTATATAGTACACCTATTTTAGCCTTACCTGATGGCAGCGAAGATTTCGTTGTGTACTATGATGCTTCGCATCCAAGGTTTGGGAGCAGTTTTGATGCAGAGACAGTTGGTGATAGCATACGCCTCTCGTCAACTTAAAACTCTGCGAGAAAAACTACACATCACGACTTGATTAGGATCAGTTGTTTTTGTCTCGATTGGACATTATCTCTACGGCACGGAGGTGTACAGTGTACACATACTACAATAGCTTACAACATATTTCTAGACCAGAGGGTATGAAATGAGACAGCTCGCTAGGATTGATTACTCTATGATTACGGATTGCAAATTCGTTATCACCGGGTTAGTTTAAAGGCCATGTTGTAGCATATGCTCTCAGTAGAAAGGAGCGAATTAAACCTCTAAGATCTAGATCTTTAGGAATGGTGATTATTTCAACACTCCCCTCATAAATCCTTGAGGTGCAAACTAAAGCGGTCAAGGAAGAAAATGTCAAAAACTAGAACCTGTATGGCATGATCGAGAAGAAATTTTAGAAAGACCAGATGGAACCCTATGTTCAAAGGCATAAGCTAGATTACCACGTTATAGAGGTGTACGGGATTTATTTGATTATGTATGTATCGCATAAGTCAAAGTACTCCATCACGAGATGAAAAAAAGTATCTACGATCTCAAGAGCTATATTGGTGGCCTAACATGAAAGCAGATATTGCCACCTACATCAGTAAATGCTTGACATGTTCTAAGGTCAAGGCTGAGTGTCAAAAACCATCAGGATTACTACAACAACCCAAGATTCCTGTATGGAAGTGGGAAAGAATCACGATGGATTTTGTTACTAAATTACCCAAAACACCGAGTGGTTATGACGCCATTTGGGTAATTGTTGACCGTCTCACTAAATCTGCTCATTTTATTCCAATCAGAGAAACTTACAGTATGGACAAACTGACCAAGCTTTACATCAAGGAAATAGTTTCTAGGCATGGTGTGCCAATTTCAATTATCTCAGATAGAGATAGCAAATTCACTTCTAATTTCTGGCAGTCACTTTAGAAAGCTTTTAGAGTTCAACTGGACATGAGTACTGCCTATCATCCACAAACTGGCAGTCAAAGCGAAAGAACAATACAAACCTTGGACGATATGCCAAGAGCTTGTATTATTGAATTAGATAAAAGTGTTGTGGGCCAAACCAGTTACAGTTAGATCAAATTTTCTCCAACCACTTCCTTTATAACAATAGCTATCATTCCAGTCTTAAATCCTCACCTTTCAAAGCACTATATGACCGAAAGTGTCGATCTCCTGTTTGCTGGAGTGAGGTTGGCGATGTCCAACTCATAAGTCCAGAGATTGTACAACAAACAACTGAAAAGATTGTACAAATCAGAAACAAATTACAAGCTGCTAGAGATCGTCAGAAAAGCTATGCTGACACTAGACAAAAACCCTTGGAATTCCAAATTAGAGATAGAGTTATGTTAAAAGTCTCGCCTTGGAAAGGCGTAATTCTTTACAAAACATGGCAAACTAAGTCCATGATACATTGGGCCATTCAAAATCCTAGCTAGGATTGGTCTAGTAGCATATAAACTCAAACTACCACAAGAATTAAGTGGAATCCATAATACCTTCCACGTGTCAAATCTAAAGAAATGTCTGTCTGACGAAAACCTTGTCATCCCATTAGATGAAATCAAACTCGATGACAAGCTACATTTTATTGAAGAACCTGTTGAAATAATGGACCGAGAGATCAAACAGTTGAAACAAAGCCGAATCCCTATTGTTAAAGTACGTTGGAATTCTTGTCGAGGGCCAGAATATACCTGGGAAAGAGAAGATCAAATGCGACAAAAGTATCCACATCTCTTCTCGGGCACATAAAACTAAATCACGAGGACGTGATTCCTCTAACGGGTGGAAGCTCTAGCAACTTGTATTATTCAGGTTAATATTTAACCATTCGTTTTCATTTATTATTTTGATTTTAAATGATAATACTTTTACAAGTAAATATGTAAATTCAATCGTGTAATCTTAAATCGTAAACAATATTAAACTATGATTAGTATAGGTGTTCTAGAAATTTTATTTTCTTATAATCATATTTCTTATGTAATATTGCTATTTTGCTATTTTATGTAAACATTGTACGTTGTACATTTTACGCAAACATAAACCTACATTTATAGGTTGTAACAACGTCTATGTACTCCGTTAAACTTATAGCACATCTAATATACTTAATTAGAGTATATTGATAAGTTTTAGCATTTTTATAAGCATAGTATTTTTATGATACCCGGTTTTAAGTTTCGTGACTTAACGGCTTAACATTAGTAATTATCGGGACCAAATTATACCCCGTAGGGTAATAACTTCACAATGAAGCAACTCTACACTTATCTTGGCAAGCAAGCAACCATACACCACACCACCTCACCATGAGGTGGCGTGCATTTAGCAAACCACAAGACCACTTGGTCTTGAATCATCATACATGGTCTTATAGTAAGACATGTGTCTTTAATACTAGATAATATCTTGTATAACTTGTTTCACCTCAAGGATACTCATTCAAAGATAAGAGAAAACTCTCTCATCCCTCCTCCTTGGTCTCTCCCAACAACGCTACACATAAGTCTCACCGAAAAACGCCAAAAACATCCACGAAAAAAACATCACCCTTCAAAACCTTAACTAGCCAACCCCGTCAACACAAACCAAAAACGTGGGTGACCCAACACAACCCCCGTAGGGACAAAACTTCACCAATGACGCAAATCACCACTATCATGGCAACACGCACCCAAACACCACACCACCGACACCATGAGATGTCCGTGCATTAACAAACCACAAGACCACTTAGGGGGTCTTGAAATCATCATACATGGTCATATAGTAAGACATGTGTATCATTAAACTAGCAAAAATCTTGTATAACTTGTTTCACCTCAAGGATACTCATTCAAAGATAAGAGAAAACTCTCTCATCCTTCCTCCTTGGTCTCTCCCAAATGTACACCATCACCACCATCCATTTCTTAATTTCAAGTTATAAGTTATACTACAAAAGTGAAGAGTTTAGTAAGCTTTACAAGGTTATTGAGTTGTTTTGGTAATTCCAAGCTTACAACAAGACTTACACAAGACCAAAGGCTGAATTAGAAGACCAAAGCACAAGGTTTTTAAGGCTACCACAAGTTGAATTGAAGATTTAAAAGACTTATTGGTGATAGAAAGACTTAGTGTTCTTGGGTTTCTAGTGTTTTCCATCTAAAAACTTATAAGAATTATGTTTAGTTTCCATGTTTTTTTTCACTTTTAAATAGTTCATATCTTGTATAAGTTATTTTGAATTGATTATATGTTGTACATGGTTAAAACACAAGTTAAACTTACATAGG
>BQNB010099500.1:0-24910 GCA_026074375.1 Tanacetum coccineum | reverse complement strand
GGTATCTTTGTATTTTATGCATAAGCATTTGCGAAACATGCTTTAAGATCAATAATATAGATATGGAATAAACTTGTCATGTTATCAAGGTTATAAATAGCGTTAGGCGTGCCGTGGCGGCATGACCAAGTCTCGCGCCTTAGTAGCATTTGCGTTTTTAAGGCGTGGCTTAAGGCGGTCCAAAATATGAAAATCTACCTACTATATTTATATCATATTTCATATATATTGAGTTTATATAAAACGTTGTATATATAAATAAAGTTAAGAAACTATCTTTACATGTAATATTTTTTATTTTGAAAAAAAATAAAAATTTATCGGAGTTGAATCTAAAAGGCTCGCCACGCCTCACGCCTTAGCGCACCTTATCGCGCCTTTTCACGCCTCATCTCACGCCACGCGTAGAGTCGACGCCTTGGTCCATTTCGTAACGCGGAGGCCACGCCTTTTAAAACACTGGTTACTATGCAACATTGCTAAAATAAATAAAGAAAGTTTTTGAATAGCTATATTATCGTTCTAAAGAACTAATTGATATTTTTTGAACATGGTGAAGTTTTGCATCTTCAAATTTTTGTCTTGGCCTGAACATTTCAAGTTACCATTTGTTTTCTTATTGATCAAGATCCATAGCAGACACCTTATGACTATATGTTTAGGATTTGAAAGCTTGCTGCAACACACATTTTTTTTATTCATTAAACTAATTAATGACCATTTATCAAGTACCTTATATTGTGAACTTTAAAAGTTGTTTTTATAGTATCTATTATACTAAAAGATTCAGTCTCTTAATTTAATAGGGCTGTATCATTAAAAGTTTTGTCTCACCAATATAGCCATAGGTACAACTGCATAACCCATATAGCCATAAATTCATCATCTAACAAGGTTAATAGTATGACTTCTAGGGTGAGAAGACTACCCCTCATTCTGAGGTTGAGCATTTAGATTTGTATCATTACTAGCATGTTACCCACGCAAAGCAGCGGTTTTGAGGGCATTAAAAAAATCAAAAAAATTAATAAAACTATATAAAAATTGATGTTGAATTAAAGAGCACAAAATTTTAGAAAATATAGTAGAATTAAATCATAAAAAAATAATAAGATGTTTTAATTTAAAAATAAAGGTGATTTTTTAATTAAGAAGTGACACATGTCACTTTAAGACGTGTTTCCCTAAAATGAGATTGATGGTAAAGATTGCACATAACAAAAAGTTGTTATAAAAGGTTGTTACATACAATGAGATGTATGTGTTTGTTGTTAAAAAAGGACATTTCCATAAAAAGAAAGAAAAAAGTTTGAATTTTCAAAATTTCTAAATATGGAAGTGTCCTAAATGCTTTATAATGTAGTATAGATAAGGTGTGTCAAGAACCTCATATACAACTTCATCAAAGAAGTTTACATGATCCACGACTTGACTGCTCTTATTGACCTCGAAATTAGATTTAGTCTTAAAAGAAAACACATTTTCAAAAAACTTATGGTGTGTTTAGTTGGGGAAAAATATCCCATCTTTTTAGGAAAATTTTCATTTGAGAATGGAAAAACTGAAAACTTGTTTAGTCACACTTTTTTCCAATATTTTTCAAAAAAAGGAAATTCTCATTTTCTTAATTTTAAATAGAAAAACAGAAAATCACATTTTACTATTCTCTATTTTAAAAAGAAAAATACAACTCCCATGTTTTTTAAATTTTCAAACTTTTCTCTAGAGAAGAATAACCATTCCCTTCTCTAAGAAATTTAGAAACAGAAAAACATGAAAATTTTTCTACAACTAAACACCACCTTAACATCTCTGGAAAAAAATTGTTTCCTCTCAAGACTAAACAACTTATACCCTTTTTTAAAAGAAGAATATTCAACAAGAACACATTTTTCAGCCCTGCTACCGAACTTATCAAGATTATTAAGAACATTAGCAAAACAAAGACATCCAAAAACTCTTAAGTGTTTTAAAGAAGGTTTTTTTATTAAAGACAAGATGATAAGGAGATTTTTCCTTTAGCACAGAACTAGGCAACCTGTTAATCAAATAACATGCAGTAAGAATACAGTCAGACCATAAATTCAAAGGAATTCTCCCTTGAAATAGAATGGATATGGCAATATTAAGCAGATGCATATGTTTCCTCTCCACAATCCCATTCTGTTGTGGGGTGTAAGCACAAGATGTTTGATGTATTATGCCATTATTTTCACAAAATGTAGAAAACTTGTGATTAACAAACTCAGTACCATTATCACTTCTAAAAGTTTTAACAGTTTGCTTAATTTGATTATTTACCAAATTAAAAAAGGCACAAACACAATCAAACACTTCATCTTTAGACTTTAACAAGTACACCCATACAACCCTTCCAAAGTCATCAACAATGGTCAAAAATACCTATAACCTTCCTTACTAACCACCTTGTAATGCCCCCAAAGGTCAAGGTGAACAAGTTCAGCAAGCATAACAGATTTGTGCTCACTTAAAGGAAATGGCTCCCTAGTTTGTTTAGCTTTTTGATATCACATGGAATGATTTGGTTATTGTTTCCAAAAACAATATCATTTTTTAAAACTGACAAGACTTGGTCTGAGGGATGACCAAGTCTACAATGCCAAACAGTTTTAGAAGAATTAGACAAAACTTTACTGTTTTTAAACAGATTACCTTTAATATTATCAAAGTAATATAAACCGCCAACTTGTTTACCAATCCCCATAACTTTCACATCCATCAAATCCTAGGACATAACAAAACATTTTGACTCATCAAAAGCCACAACAAACTTGTTGTCTGTAGCCACCTTATGAACAGAAACAAGAGTAACACAGTACTCAGGAACCACCAACACATCATATAGAGTTAAGAAATCAGTTAAGACCAAATTTCCTACCTTAGTAATAAATGCTTCTGTTCATTAGGATGAGAAACCTTTATCCTAAGATAAGAAATATCAATAACATTAACTAAATCCTTATCTGTATAGGTTAAATGTTGATTAGATCTTGTTAGATATTAGAAAAAGACTCGGTCACCCCGTGTATTGTACCATTTATTATAGCTCGTAGTTTAACGTTTAATATATAATGTTCGGTAATGGGCCGGGTTATAAAGCCCAACGTGTAAGCCCATACCATAGCCTAAGGGCTGATTTTGTAAGACACTATATAAGCCTCTTCCATGCCATGGAAGAGGTGGTTAGTCATTTCATTATTCAAGTTACACTTTCTCTCACTAGAAAGCTTTTCTCTCTAACTTTCTCTCTCTAGACTTGGCTAATCCATCTATCTTCCATTGTGTTATGATTTCCAATATCCTACAATTGGTATCAGAGCTCATGGGATGATTAGATCGTTTGTGTGTGCGTTTTAGTGCTTGGTTTAGATCAAAAGTTGAGTTTTAGGAGGTTTTAGCTCTTGTTCTTGAGTTTCATTGATTTTCACGTTTCTTGTGTTAAAATTCATGTTTTTGTAGTTGCTATAGCCCTCTAGTACTCATTTGTGCAAAAGAAACCAAGTCAAAATGTTCAAAAGGGTGATTTTTAGGTGTTTTAAGGTGTAAAAGTTCGTAGTTCATCGTAGCGGTTTGGTATTCTGCTTGTAGTTTATCGTAGCGGTTTGGTTTACTGTTCTGGCGGTTTGTCAGGAAAGTACACTGTTCTGGCGGTTTGTCAGATCGTACACTGTGCTAGCGGTTTGTCGTTTCTGACAGCGATTTGTCTTATTAGGCAGAGGTTTGTCAGTAGCGGTTTGTCCTCTAGTGTAGCGGTTTACTAGTAGAGATTTGGTAATTGTAGCGGTTTGATCCGTAGCGGTTTACAGGTTTTTGAAGACAATTTCTCATAGCGATTTGGGAAACAAACCTCTGCCAATTTCATTTCTTGGTAGCGGTTTGGTGTTACTTCTTCATAGCGGTATGCTTCGTAACAGCAGTGAAACTGAAGGACCTTTCCAGATGGGACCTTTCCAACATGTTGCTTGAATGGGGTAGATTCGTAACAGCAGTAAAACTGAACAGAGGACTGAGGGACTCCAACTATGATCAGCTGTATGCTTATCTGAAGCAACACAAGGCATATGCCAATGAGAACAAAATGATGTTGGAACGATTCACTCAACCCAATGTTGATCCTCTCGCCTTGATGTCTAATGTTTCACATCAGCAAGACTACTCACAATCATCTACCACTCCACCATCCATGCATCTTCAACCACACTTTGCTGACAACACTCAACTTGACTCAGGACTCTCTACAACGGACAACTAAATTGAGAACTTAACCAACACACTTGCCTTACTCACCCAATCATACAAAACATACCTTCCTCAAACAAACAATCAACTCAGAACTTCATTAAATACAAGGAACCAAGCTACAGTTCAAGATGGCAAGGTTGTTGTTTAGAATATTCAAGGTCGACAGAATAGAAGTCAGGGGAACAATGCATGGGGTGCAGGTGTAGCTGGTTATGAGGGAGCTCAGAACAGAGTTGGGAATGAAAATCCAGGATAAGCAAGGCAGATTAAGTGTTACAACAGCAACGATATAGGCCACATAGCAAGAAACTACACTCAGCCCAAGCGACCATAGAACTCAGAATACTTTAAAGACAAGATGATGCTGATGCAAGCTCAGGAGAACGGGGGTGGCATTGGATGAGGAGCAGTTGCTGTTTATTACAGGTGGACAAGACAATGCAGTTGATGAAGATGCAGATGAGCAACCAGTTCAAGATTTAGCACTCACTGTGGATAATGTGTTTCAAGTTGATGATTGTGATGTATTTGATTCTGATGTTGATGGGGCTCCCACTGCACAGACCATGTTCATGGCAAATCTCTCATCATCAGATCATGTCTATGATGAAGCCAGTCCGTCATATGATTCGGACATTCTATCAAAGGTACCAGATCATGACAACTATGAGGATGTTGTTTGTGAACATCATGAAGTACACGAGATGCATGAAGAAGTACAACCAAACTACGTTGTTGACTCACATGCTGATTATACGAGTGATAGTAATATGATTTCGTATGATCAGTATGTAAAGGACAACGCAGTGCCAGTTGTACAAAGTAATGTATCTTCTGTACCAAATGATGCATACATGATGATATTAAATTAAATGCATGAACAGGCTACCCAATGTGTTTCTGTGAATAAGCAGAACAAAGTAGTTAATGCATCATTGACTTTTAAGAACTGTTAGCCTCATTTATTGAGCTCGAACATGGAAAGTTCGGTCAATCTACGATGGAGCTCGGTATTAATTAGGTAATGTTGTAATTGTATAATATCGGAATTGGGCTCGTTCAGTGAATATTTTATTGTTTATGTTTCGGGTTTTATCCCAAGCAAAAAACCGAGCCCGGGGAGGGGGTCTAGTTTAAATATCCGCGCGTCATTTAACGCGACTGGGGTTTATAAGCTTTTCTTTCCATAGAATAGCTAGTTGTTAAGTTGTTCATATTCTAAATACTCTTTTCTCATTTCTCTCTCAATTCTCTTCTCTTTCATCTCTCTAAACAAAACTCACCTCCTTTCACGTTTCTTAGTACGATTTGGTGTTTGATATATGTTATAGATGTGGTATACGGGTTCCTACAATTGGCCATCAGTGTACGTTGTTGATTGTGTGGTTAAATAAGCTCAAAATTCGTGGCTTATATTGTGACAAATAGAACCCACGGCTCAAAAAAAATTTTGCGGTTATGTGTTGGTTAAATCTTTGTTCTCTACTTGTTCTACACATCATATTAGAGGGCTAGTTGTATCAATTTCGTGGGTTATACAAGCTACAAGCTAGAATTATAAGCTTTAAAAGGTTAGGTTTCTTTCGTGGAGGGTTGCTTAATTTTGGACGCTTCTCAAGAAATAAGATGTTAATGGTGTGTTTAAAATTGATTTACACACTTAATATTGTCTGTTCTTAGCCTTTGTTGTGGTTAATAAGCTCATTTAGTGAAAAACTTTTTGCAAAATTTAGTAATTGCATTCTTCGTGGCGGTTTGACAAGATCCACGTTTTAAGGAAGTTGTCAGGCGGCGGTTTGACTAGGTCAACGGCGGGTTGCTAAAAACAGCGGGTTGCTATAATGGCGGGTTGCTTTGAAAAACGGCGGGTTGCTAAAAACGGCGGGTTGCTAAAGACGGCGGGTTGCTAAAAACGGCGGTTTGCTATAAACGGCGGGTTGCAAAATCGCGCGGGGTTGCTAAAAAACGGCAGGTTGCGTTGATAAAAACGGGCGGGTTGATAAACCAGCGGGGTTGATAAAATCGGAGGGTTGATAAATGGCGAGTTACTTAATTGGCATGCGGTTTGCTAGAATTTTTTGTGAAGAAAATGGGTTTCTGTTATTATAAAACGGCCATAACTTTTGATCGTTACCTCCGTTTTAGGCCACGTGACCTCTCACATTCGAAGAAAAAAACGAGACGGATCACGTTGTAAACAATCCTTGAGTGGTTAAATGATTTCTTAAGGCCGTTTCAGTTTGGTGAGCCTATTTAAACAAACAGCTTTAAACCTAGACAGAAACTTATTCTGTTTTTAGGCATTTAAATTCATTGGCCGCTGATTCCGAATCAAATTCATTCACGGTTTTTCTATTGATTTTTTGTACAAATCCGTTAATTCATTCTTTCGGTTTTAATTTTAGTTGTGTAAAAATCCAGTGAAGTGAATTGCTTAACAAACTAAAACCTCAATCCATCATATCCACTTAAGATCTACCAAATCTTTTTCACTTCTCAATACTCGATAAAATGGAAAAAGTGGATAGATATCTTATCTTCGTGTTCAGATTCGGAAAAACAAAACAAATGAAACTAATACAAGATAATCAATAGCAAGTTGCCATGGTATCTTTTCAACATTCTCATTCACACCTCAAGTGTCTTTCAAACAACGGACCTTAAAAGGTTGTATCGAAACGTAGAGGGGATTCAAACGGCACTTTTGCAACACTCTTTGGTCAAGTCTTAGGTGACTTTCACGGGCCAATGTTCTGTACATGGATCACTACAAAAAGCAACGTGACAACGAATAATTTCAAGAGATTGGATCCATGTCTACTTTTAAAGTTACTCCAGAACACAGTTTCAGTTGTTCATTAAGTCACGGTTTTATTTGGATGATGAATGTGACATGACATGCAACAAATTCCTACAATTCCTCGACTCGATATTCCAGAATTCCGTGACACACTGATCCAACACATGGATATCTGTTAAGGAAGTAGATTGGTGAAAGAGCAACAAACATAAATTGAGTATGAAAGAGGGTGAAAGAAAGACAAATCCAGGACAACAGAGGATAAAGAACTGATTCGAGTAATGCATTGGATGCTATTGTGATGCTAGTTTAGTATATCATTGAAAGCAATGGGACAGAATCAATAGAGCAGATACATGCAGCAGAGCAGGAATGATGCTCCTTGGTCTGATGATGCATGATAATCAGTACATATATGATGAACGTCTTTAGGAAGAGCAAATGCTGAGGTTATATTTGACTGCTGATGAAAATGTATCTGCTACAGGACAAACAGCATATCTGGAGCAACATGATTTCTTTAATTGAAGGTGGAGGTTGACCAGAATGATGAAACAATTTGTAATGCATTATCGTCCTTTGCTGCTAAATTAACTGTTGACATGATCATATCCTGAACTCTCAAATTATCTCTCGTTGTATGAATGTTTGCCTACAAAAAGACTGTTGCCTCCAATGTCAACAAGATTTTGCTAAACTCGAAGAACATTTTCCTTAATCTTGTATACAAACTGCTTAATAATTGTTTTAAAATCAGTGGCAAACAGTTCAATTTTTAAAAGATGGAAAAGTAATGAGGCCCAAAGTTAAAAATGACATCGATGTATTGAAAACATAAACTTCGATTTGGAAACATTGTGTGGCTTAATTATTGTCGTGATCATGAGTAAGTTTCTTAAGGAAAAGAGGCACTTAGAACAGACTTACAAGATCTTTTTGATTTATACAAAAGGAAATGTGTTTAGACCAAAAAACAGAATGCCTTCTTTATGAACAACTAAACAAAAAGATCTAATTGACAACATGCTGATTGTACTAACTCTGTTATGAAAAAGGGGTTTGCAATTGCAGCATTAAAAAAGAGTAGGAAACTAATAGGAATGTGTGAATACTAAGTTTGCAAAGCATCAATTCTTGGGAAAAAGGTTGGACAAACCACTCAAAAACCAATCAGATTGTTAGACAACCGACTGCGTTTATTGTCTAAAAAGAATAGATTTCAAAACCACGGTTTGCATCCCAGTTGTGTGAACATCGACTTGTCAAAACCATACACATTACACATCATTTGTCCTAGGGAAGAGAATCTGCCCCTACATATCCTCATCACTTTGTAGGCTCTTGTCTTATTGGTATAGCTCAAACGACATTGATTCATAATCTCTTCCTAGAGGAAGCATAAGAAAAAAGAAACTTGTACACTATAGGATCCCTAGAATTTTCTGACTCCAAACATTTTTGTTTGCCTCGACTATGTCAGAAATTGTCTTTAATGCCAATCATGATGCTTGTGTAATAAAATTCCTGAAAGAAGTCAACTCGCGTGCTAAGGTTCCATCCAATAAGACAACAAACAGAAACAAACCCGTAGAGCAAATATAGGGTTTTTGCAACGAAACAACAAGAAGATCCTAAAAGGGCATAGGTTTTTCAATCAAAAAAGACTACCCAATGTGCTGAGAAAAAAACAAGTCCTAGATCTTGTTTAGGTGGCAACCACGGGTAGAATTCTCAAGATGTTTGTCTTAGATGGCGTTCCATACAGGATAAAGACATTCGCCTCTAGCACAACAAAGGTTGAAAGTGACACCCCCCAAATGGTACAAATAGAGATACTCCCTATCCAATGTGAAAGCGAACAGCTCTTAATGTCAGTGCAGGTACTCTTTAAGTATAGGTACATCGTCAATCCTACAGAGGGATAGGAACTCAGAGTTGGTTGCGTAAAAGAAGATATTCTCAGAAAACAGGGCTTCAAGGAATTTTGATCTGATGATCACAAAAGTTGTTTAAACACAAAGTTCAAGCCCGGTCTTCAATGTCAAAATGACGTTTGATCACAGCAGTTCAAGCCATCGGTCGTCAATGTCAATGGTGTCATGATGAAAATAAACATTAAGGCCCGTTCCTCACATGTTACAAAAATGACGATCTGTTCACATCAGTTCTGGCCTCATTCTTCTTCAAATGACTTTTATCATAACCGTTTTAGGACTCGAAATTTCACGACAACGGTAATGAACGTCAAGTTCAAAGCTGGTCCTAAAAGTTGTTCCTTAAGCATACATGGTCAGCTACATCACGACAAGAGTTGGAATTTCTATTTCCAACATC
Source organism: Tanacetum coccineum (assembly GCA_026074375.1). Lineage (NCBI taxonomy): Eukaryota > Viridiplantae > Streptophyta > Magnoliopsida > Asterales > Asteraceae > Tanacetum > Tanacetum coccineum. The sequence continues at coordinate 15,513 of BQNB010099500.1, read as the reverse complement.
ATATAGCAATGCTTTGAGGACATCACAGGTAAATATTACATAATCAAATAATTAGAAAATTTCCAAAGAATCTTTTTCGAAATGTCTCTTGAATCGATAACCATTACGTGCTCTAGGAAATGTCGATTACATTTGACACGGAGTGTGTAGATGAAGTTCGTGCGAGTGTTTTTCAAATAGTTTCAAACATGTCATTTCTAATTTTCTTTATTGGACTTATGTGCAAAATGTCAGTACATAACCGGACTTTCAAATTAAAAGGACAGGTTTATGACATTATCCTCAACAACAGAGAATAATTAACGTATCTCGGTCTTGAGATTTAGTTCTTTACAAGACATTCAATGTTTTTAGCTCAAGAAAAAGGAAAGTTGTACGTTTCAGTGCGGCTTACCTCTTACCGTTTAGAAAAGAAAGTCCTCTAACATTTGTTTTTTTCAAAAGTTGAACACAATTTTTCAAGAATTCTCGTTGACAAATTATAACTTGCAAAATTGTTTACGCATTGTGTTTCATACACTCCATCCTCTCAATGTTTTAAAAGACAACAATTTCTCAATTGGTCCCTATTTTTTGAGGGGGAGTTTTTTAAAATAAAAAGTTTTATTGTTCTTGGAATACTCATCAACGGACATTCTTATGTAATCCAAAAACATTTATCAAAATGTTCTCCAAACATTAATGTGACCATATTTTCCTCCCACAGAATTTTCAAGACTTATTTTAATCACGAGGTAATTTCAAAAACTAAGTGTTTATTTTTTCAATATAAGGGGAGAAAATGTAATTAAAATTTTGATCTAATTCGACTTATTGTGCTGAAGAAAAGGTTTTATGGTTCGATCTTTTACCCAAAACATCTTTAATTCACGACGATTCTGATGTATAAGGTGGTTAGGTTAGAATCATTCCAATGATCCAAAAAATTTAAACCCGAACCGGATGGATCAATACCCAAGGTTAATCTTAAGTTAGAAATAACAGTCATTAAGTATGATTGGAGATGAATGTATATGGGTATAAGCCCGGCTAAGTTGAGAGTTAACACTGTGGAACAATCACAACAAGTTGTTTGTTATGAAAAGGGTAACACTGGTTGCAATTGAAGGCGTTGAAGATATGAAAAAGAAAATGTATGGATAAAGGGTTAATGAAGAAGCACTCCACACAAACTTAAGGCAGAAAAGAATGGTTCAATACATATGCTTATCAGATCACAGTTGATTGCTGACATTGAAAAATGACCATCATGGACCCAGTGATGCCAATGCACAATCCCTTCCAGCCATTCGGGTTTCTCTCAACAGAACTTGTTCTTATTTGTCATGGAGATACATCAAGGTTATCTATTGACAATACTCATTTCGAGATCGCTTGTTTTGATATGAATAAGTGCAATCTGCTCCAGCTCACGAGTACTAAAAAAAAATGCATACTCGGAGTCTAGAGCCAAAGGATCAATCAAAATCTCGTTAGGACCACATTTCCATTTCAAACACTTGTTGACATAATAGGTTCACTGAAGCTGTTATCAAGAGTATAAGATATATCATTGTGATATTTGCCAGAACATTCAAAGTGATACTCTTTAGTATTCACAATGACGAATGGAAATCCTTCCAGTGTCATCATCAAACAGCACTGCGGTAGGTGACTTGCGAGATTCTATATGAATCAAACTTGTGACAACTGGATATCGATTTGGTCTTGTAAATGAATGACGGTTGATGAATTTTGATAAAAATCATGACACTATCGTTGTGTTACAAAAAACTCTTTAACGTGTGACACGTCGATTGATTTTCAAATCAATTTTCTCGTTTATCACTACGTATCATGCAGGTCAAACGTAGTAACGGCAACTCAATCCATTCAAATGCTCAATCTACGAAAGTCTTTTATCTTGAAAGCTCAAGATTTAAAGACAAGACTTCGGCAAACTCTGATTTGATGCTTTCAGATAATGCAATAAAGTTGTGCATGTTGGTCAGTCATAGATCGCAAGATGATAGAATGTTAAGACATTGAACATCAGGTCAAAAGTCAAGATCGCAAAGCATGAAGGAAACAAGCCGTACAAAAGATAACAAAGAAAAAGACAAGAAAAACAAACTCGAGCTTAAACGACAAAAGCAATCTCCATGATTCTCATGAAGAGTGTCATAATGATATCTTTCGGGGGAGATTGTTAGCCTCAGTTTTATTGAGTCAATAAAGGAAGCTCGTTCCCGTTGTTCAGAATCACTTCGGGGGTGAGTTTGTGTGCCTCCAATTATTGAGCATCGAACAAGGAAGTTCGGTCCTCTACGAGGAGCTTCGGTCTTTAATGAGTTATTGTTATAATTGTATAATATCGGGAATCGGGCTAGGGGGAAATATTAGTGAAATCTATATATTGTATATGTTTAGGGTTTTTTAATCCAAGCAAAACCCGAGACCAGGGTTCCCTAGTTCTTAAATATCCCGCGCGTCATTTAACGCGACGGGGTATATAAGCTTTTTCTTACCATAGAAAAAGCTAGTTGTTAAGTTGTTCATTTTCTAAAATATCTTTTCTCATTTCTCTCTCAATTCTCTCTCTCTTTTCTCTCTCTAAACAACTCACCTCCTTTCTCTTTTCTAGTTCGATTTCGTGTATGATATATGTTATGAAGTGAATACGAGATCCTACATGAACTTAACCAACACACTTGCCTTACTCACCCAATCATACAATACATACCTACATCAACAACTATTAACTTACTACTTCATAAAATACAAGAAAACCAAAGCTACAGTTCAAGATGGCCAGGTTGTTGTTCAGATTGTTTCAGGGTCGAAAGAATAGAGGTCAGGGGAGGGAACAATGCATAGGGTGAGGTGAGTTGGTTTATGGGGGAGCTCGAAACAAGAGTTGGGATGCAAATCCAGGTCAAGACATAGGCATATTATGTGTTACATCGCAACAGGTATTAGGCAACATAGCATGGAACTGCACTCAGGGCTCCAGCAACAACATAACTCAGCAAAATACTTTAAAGACAAGATGTTGCTGATGCAAGTCTCAGGATAATGGGTGGCTTTAGAGTAAGAGATGTTGATATTTATTATGGTGACAAGTTACTGGCTCGTTGATGAAGATGTGGATGAGGAACTAGTTCAGGACTTAGCACTCAATGTCGATAATGTAATTTAAGCTGATGACTGTGATGCTTTTTATTCTGATGTTGATGAGGCTCCTACTGCACATACCATGTTCATGGCAAATCTATCATCTACAGATTCCGTTTTTGATGAAGCCAGGTCGTCTTATCATTATGTTCCTGACATTCTATTTCTTGTACTCGTTAATGATCTCTATCGGTTGCTGTTTAGTGACATCATGTAGTACAGAGTTGATGATGATGTACAAACATACTACGTTGTCGACTCACATATGATTTTATAAGTGATAGTTATATGATTCGTTAATGATCAGTATGTAAAGGACAACGCAGAGTGACAGTTGTACAAAGTAATATATCCTCTATTCCAAATGAAGCATACATGATGATACTTAATGATATATATGAACCGTCTACCCAATGTGTCTATGTGACCACACAAAACAATGTAGTTGACAATTCAATGACTGCTAAACTTGTGACATATAAGGAACAAGTTGAACTGTATGAAAGACGTACTAAGTTTGAATTAACAGAAGAGAAACAAAAATGATTAATGAACAATTAAGGTTAGTTATCATGATGTTATCGTAACGGAAGGGAAAAATTGAAGGGTGTTCATTCAGTAAAAACTGCAACCTTACATCTCCATTAACCATATAAGGCTATGGTAGAAGAAGTTACGTCTTTGGGAAGGGAAAAAGGATTTTAAATAGAAAGAAAATAAATACCTTGAGGAATTTTTGGAATGAAAGCTTTATAAAAGGGAAAAGAGTCAAGGAAAATTATAAAACAAGACCAGCTTGTCTTTCAAACTGTTCACATGGATGTGTAACCAAAGCCCTATTATGATGATACAAAATAAGGTGTTATGGCTACAAAAACCTATTATGGTCCACCCATGCAAAGCAAGTTTCAGCAGTTCGATATTTTGGTCATGAAATTATCAAAAACCAATCATGTCCCGGCATAGTGAACTCTGAGGATTACCCTAGAGATAGCTGAATCACTAGGGAAGAAAATGAATGACAAAATGAAAGACCCAGAGTGTGTGAAAAAGAAATTTAAGATTGCACCACATGATTACTCAAAAGAGAATTACTTATCGACTTTCACACCATAGAAACAATTGACCCCCGAGCAGATATTTTGTCTAAGGATCTCATCAAGATGAAAGCAGAAGCTCTCAAAGAGCAGACCACAGCATCACGACCAATCAAAGCGTTGACGATGTATCCTCCAAATACACCTGCAACGCTTGTCCCCAGGGTGCTTCCAACAAAAAGTCAAGTGAAAATTAATATTTTTGCACTTATACAACTTTTTTCGGAATTTGAAAAAACCTGTAAAAAGAGAATTACACCAACGGGGCTCACTGAAGGGGAAAGGGGTTTTGAACAAACCAAGGAATGTTATCTCACCGAGGTCATTCCATTTTTCAAAACACTTAAAGAACATTTTGAGGGTATTCAAAAGGCTCTAACTAAAGAAATTAATAAAATGAAAGAAATTTTTAAAGAGTTGGAAGCTGAGGTTGACCAAAATGTTGTTAATATGAAGCATGATGAGATTGAGCGGAAAAATCTCCTCATTGCTAATGATAATTTAATTGCCGATTGCTTGTCCAAAGAAGTGTTTTATATTGCAACGAATTCTGAGCTTAATGTATCTAGATTTGCTAAAATGCATGCTACCCACATTGTTGTTCAAGCACGTTGTCTGGAACTTGAAGCCAAGCTTTCTAAATTACTTGATAAGGTACAAAAGGATGATCATACTAAATTAGTAAAACGTTTTTCCATTCTTAACGTAAATCACTTAAATCTGCAGTTAAAATATCAAAACCTTAAAGAAAATTTTAGAAACAACAATCGATTTACCCAGATCGAAGATGCACTTGTGTTTTGACTCAGTTGTTTTAATGAAAAATGAAAGCTTCCATTCAAGGAAAAGACAATGGCATCAAAAAATTAAGAATGAAAATCTCTCAATTACAAGAGACCCGTAGTGAAGCAGACCGTACTCTTGATTTCAGGGCCTTAGATTTTCAGATCACCCAATTGACTAAAAAAGTCAACATTCTCCAAGAACAAAATGAGCTTTTTAGATGAGAATGAAAAAAATTAAACAGCATTAAAGGTAATTAGATATACTATTAGATACGCGTGCCAAAAAATATCGAAACCAAACAACTGCCTTGTTAACTAAAAATGAGAATCTGAAAGCCCAAATACATGAAAATCTGAAATGCATCACTATGGATTCTGTTAAACCAAGAGTTCTTGCCACTGGTAGGTATGCGATAGATGTTGAACCAATTCCCCCTCGCAATAGGAACAATAGGGAAGTGCATCTAGATTATCTCAAACACCTTAAGGAAAGTGTGGAAAAATTCGTTGAGATCGTAGTGAAAGCTAAGATTGATAAGACCCATTTAGATAGCTCACTTCCATTTGCTATGCTTTACACTTAAACACTCTCTCAGGAATGCTTAGAATATGCGATTGCACTTGTCAGAAAGACTTCTTTCAAACGAGATAAAAACAATGTAACACCACTAAATTAGGTCGCAGCGGATTAAAGGGTTCCGGGGCGTGTTTACTTCTCAGATCAATAACACTAAGATAATGTAAGAACGACCAAACAACGTCATTAAACTCGATACTTTGGATTTATAAAGTATGTGTTACAAAGCCCAAAGCTTTCTTGTTATACAAAGTTATTATTACAAAGATTTTAGACCCATAACAGATATACAAAATGTAAGCGACTAAATCTTTAATGCATATGACTTCAATATTTTACCACCAATGTATCCTTCGCACCTCTGCTTAATGACTCTGAAAAACATTGCATTTAAAAAGTCAACATAAGTTGGTGTATTTCATAGGTTTATGTAAATGTAGTGTAGGACCGCTAGAATTTCCCAGTTAGTGTTATTGCATCAGTTGCAGACATAACAAAATGCCATTTAAGCTGAGTTTGCCTAATAGCTCACTGACACCGAAGCTCAAAATTAATTGAATACAATATATAAATATTTGCACTACATTGCCGTGTGATGTTTCAACCTTAACATTCTAGTATCGGAATGATATACGTTCCGTTTCAGTGATAGCTAAGTCACCAAAACGGGGAGGTCTATCCCTTATAGATATACTCTATATTCATTCGCGCTCTCTACAATTGTAGTATTGAAAAGTTTCATGATTCATGGGCATAGTGGGTATCGCTACTTAGGCAAAAACGTATCATGATAATAATTTACACTTGCGTCCAATTTGTCAAAACATGCATATGTTTTCACCACATAAACTTGTATAATTAATAATTGTTAAAATCATGGGGATATGAACTAACATTGAGTGAGTAACTGCATGACAAATTATCCCTAAGTAAATAAAATCGCGTCACGCAAACTCCCGAATGAACCTAGTTAATAAAGGTCGAATCAGTATTCAAGTACGTTCTTGTCTACAATAATGTGTATAATCCTATTTCAGTTATCATCGTACTATCGTTCGGGGCTATAATAATTGAATGAGGGTCATGAAATGACGTATACGAGGGAGTTAGGACACTTTAAATCGTAAATCCATCAAATCGTCAATACGCCTTCCGAAAAAAACCTCATATGCAAAGTCCCTATTAATATAGCACTTCGAGAACTTTTAACATATATATTCTATATAGCTATATCACCATCTAATTGTTTAAGTGAAATAGTATTTATAAAAGTATAGACGTTTTCGAAATTACGCCTTTAGCAAAAATGACATAACTTTGTCGTTTTAGCCCGTTTCTCGCGTTTTCTTACGCCCACGCTTTCGTTATTTAGACCGATTGTGATCATAAAATACATCTTTTAGGTTTTGAGAATTCTGTGAATGAATAGTGTTTTTACTGTTCATAACAGCTTTAAAATCGTTTTTTACTTGTAATTATACGTAAAACCCCATGTTTAGTCGTATCTTATTCGTTATAGCTCTGTTTTTAGCATTTCTTTCGAATGTTTCGCTTATATTAATAGGTTTTTGCATATTATTGGAAGTTTACAAAGTATATGTTTCTGCCATGTATAGTTACTTTTTTATAAAATTTGTTTTAAAAGTAATTTTAGCGGTCGTAACTCGAACTAGTGTATCTCTTTTATTAATCGTTTTCGAGTTTCTTATAATTTTGGTTTTCTTTTGTGATGTACTATTTTATAAAACCTAATATGCTGCTTCCAAAATAGAAACCAAAATAGAAAGTTTGAGGTTTTATGATTATGCCTCACCCATGCAAAGAAAGTTTAGCCTGCTTTATATAATGGTCATGAAATTATCAAAATGAATCATGTCCCGGCCATAGTGCACAACATAGAGGATACCCTAGAGATAGCTGAAATGACTAGGAAGAAAATGAAAGACCCAGAGTGTGTGAATCATAAGGTTAAGATTGCACCACCTGATTACTCGAAAGAGAATTATCTGCGACTTTCACACCACAGAAGCAATTGACCCCTGAGCAAATATTTTGGTCTCAAGATCTTATCAAGATGAAAGCAGAAGCTCTCAAAAAGCAGACCACAGCCTCAAGACCAATCAAAGGGTTGACGGTGTATCCTCCAAATACACATGCAACGCTTATCCCCAGGATGCTTCTAACAAAAAGTCAAGTGAAAATTAACATTTTTACACTTATACAACTTTTTCGGAATTTGAAAAAACCTGTAAAGGAGAATTCCACCAACGAGGCTCACTGAAAGGAAAGGTGTTTTGAACAAACCAAGAAATGTTATCTCACCAAGGTCATTCTATTTTTCAAAACATTTAAAGAACATTTTGAGGGTATTCAAAAGGCTCTTACTAAAGAAATTAAAGAAATGAAAGACATTTTTGAAGAGTTGAAAGCTGAGGTTGACCAAAATGCCGTAAATAGGAAGCATGGTGAGATTGAGCAGAAAAATATCCTTATTGCACATGATAATTTATTTGCTGATTGCTTGTCCAAAGATGTGTTTTATATTGTAACGAATTTTGAGCTTACTGTATCTAGATTTACTAAAATGCATGATGCCCACACTATTGTTCAAGCACGTTGTCTAGAACTTGAAGCAGAGATTTCTAATTTACGTGATAAGGTTTAAAAAAATAAGCATACTGAATTAGTAAAACGTTTTTCCAATATTGAGGTAAATCACTTAAACTTGCAGTTAAAGTATCAAAACCTTAAAGAAAGTTTTGGAAACAACCCACCTCCACCTGCTAGAGTTACTCCTGATTTTGACTCAGTCTTTGTAATCGGAAAAATGAAAGCTTCCCTTCAAGGAAAGGACAACGCCATCAAAAAATAGAAAATGCAAATCTCTCAACTAAAGGAGACCCGTAGTAATGTAGACCGTACTCTTGATTTCAGGGCCTTAGATTTTCAGATCACTCACTTAACTGAAAAAGTCACCGTTCTTCAAGAACAAAATGAGCTTTTTAGGGCAGAAAATGAAAAGGTTAAACAACATTACAAGGAATTGTACGATTCTATTAAGATCACGCGTGCTAAGCATATAGAACAAATAACTGAACCAACGGCCATTAGCTAACTGAACATGAGAAAACTGAAAGCCCAAATACATGAAAATATGAATGCAACACAATAGAGTCAGTAAAACCAAGATTCTTGACCGGTAGGTAGGCTAATAGAAGTTTGAACCAATTCCCCCTCAACAATAGGAACAAAGGAAGTTTTATCTACTTAATCTCAAAACATCATAAGGAAAGTGAAGAAAACCCTTCGTGAGATAGTAGAGGAAGCTAAGGTTGAAATACCATTCGATAGATCACTTGCATCTGCTTGCCTTTACACCAAACACTCTCAGGAACTCTTAGAATATGCGATTGGCACTTGTTCGAAAGCCTTTAACCAACGAGATAAAAAGCATGCTCCTACCCTTATAATTAGGAAAAAGCAAGTTACTTTTAAAGAACAATGTGACACGTCAAATAATAGCACACACAAACATGTAGAGCAACTGAACACTCAGAAGACTAATGTCCATGTGCCTCCTTCTACAGGAGTAAACTGTTGCACCAATGCTAGCTGATCACAACCTAGGAGCAATACCAAGAAAAATAAGATCTCGCCAGCTAAAGGTATCAACAAGAAGAAAGTAGAAGAACACCCTAGGATAAATAAGTCTATATTAAGAACCACAAATCGTGTTGATTTTAGTAGTAGCTCTAAGCGTACTGTAACTAATTTGAATTCTGATTTTGTTTGCCAAACATGTAACAAATGTTTAATTTCTGCAAATCATGATGTGTGTATGGTTGATTATTTGCAATCTATTAAGGCATCCCCCTCTATTCATAATATTCATAATGTTGTGCGCAAAGTTAAGCAAGTTTAGAAACCTAGGTAAGTTAGGAAAGTATGGAAACCCACAAGCAAAGTGCTTACTAGTGTTGGTCATCAATGGAGACCCACAGGTAGAATATTCACTTTAGGAGAACAGTACCCTTTAACTAAGCTTACTAAACCCAAAGTAGCACCTGCTATGCAAAACAAGAATCAGGTCATTACTTGTGCTAACCAACAGGAACCCAACCAAAATTGGGGATCCAACTTTCCAAACTCTCCATCTTCGTTTATTTTCAAATGCAGGTCGTACAGATCGTCCTTTGGTATTTGGACTCAAGTTGTTCAAAACATATGACGGGATCCTCCAAAGATTGGACTAGGAATTCTTAAAAAATGTTCATCGGGAACAGTTAGATTCGACAATGACCACTTTGTTCTATTATGTTATGGAGATTATTGTGATTGGTGACAGTGTTACTCTCCAGGGTAATAGCTATGTGGTAGGCACAAGGACACAATCTGTTTCTCCTGTCAAACAAATTTAGCGACACCTGATCTGAAGTTGCATTCAGGACAACCATTTTATGTTATGTTCGAGATACGGATGGTGTTGAATTAATTAAAGGTTCTCGCGGTTCTAATTTGTACACTATCTAGGTTGAAGACATGATGAAGTCCTCTCCCATTTTCCTGTTGTCTAAGGCCTCCAAGAACAAATCATGGTTATGGCATCATCTAATAACTTAAACCACTTGAACTTTGGTACCATTAATGACCTTGCAAGAAAGGACTTAGTCAGAGGTTTACCTAGATTGAAGTTTGAGAAAGATCATCTTTGCTCTGCATGTCAACTAGGAAAGAGCAAAAAGCATACCCACAAACCCAAAACCAAAAACACCAACTTAGAAGTTCTTAATACCCTTCATATGGATTTATGTGGACCAATGCGAGTGCAAACAATTAATGGGAAGAAATACATCTTAGTCATCGTTGATGATTATTCTCGGTTTACTTGGGTTAAGTTTTTAAGATCTAAAGATGAAACCCTAGAGGTCGTCATCAAATTTCTAAAGCAAATACAAGTCGGTCTCAACAAAACTATTAGATACATCCGTACCGATAATGGCACAGAATTTGTCAATAAAGATTTGACTGCATATTATGAACGTGTCGGCATTTTTCACCAAAAGACAGTTCCAAGGACTCCACAGCAGAACGACGTTGTCGAAAGACGGAACCGTACTCTTGTAGAGGCCGCTAGGACAATGTTGATATTTTCCAAGGCTTCGATGTTTCTATGGGCAGAAGTTGTAGCTACTGCTTGTTACACGCAAAATCGATCCCTCATTCACACTCTTCATAACAAAACCCCATATGAGCTGGTGCATGATAATAAGCCCGATCTTACCTTTTTCTGTATCTTTGGTGCTCTTTGTTATCCTACAAATGACAGCGAAGATCTTGGAAAATTACAACCAATAGCTGATATTGGAATATTCATTGGTTATGCACCTAGCAGGAAAGGGTATAGAATTTAAAACAAAAAAACCCAATGAATTATGGAAACTATTCACGTTCAATTCGATGAGCTGACTGAGTAAATGGCTCCTGTGCAACTTAGTACAGGACCCAATCCTACTTTTCTGACGCCTGGACAGATAAGTTCAAGGCTCGTACCTAATCCAGTTCCTGCAGCACCTTATGTACCCCCCATAAATAAAGAACTGGAGATTTTATTTTAACCAATGTTCGATGAATACCGGGAACCTACTCGTGTTGAAAGACCGGTCTCTCCTGCTCCAACAGTTTCAGTTTTAGTCACTTTAGCCAGTACACCTTCATCTACTACCATTGATTAAGATGCACCTTTTCCAAGTCATTCACCATCATCTTCAGCATTACAATCTCCAAGTTTACATCAAGGCGTTGCAGCTGAATCTACTCCTATGGAAGACAATCCTTTTCCTCCTGTTGATAATGATCCCTTCGTAAACGTGTTTGCTCCAGAACCTAGTTCTGAAGCATCATCACCGGAAATAGTTCAGCAGAATTCCTTATTCGTCTCAAACACGTTCCATCATCTTCTCGTAAATAAGCAAGGACCCACCCGAATGATAAACCATTAATGGCAATCCTCTCGTCCATTGTATCCACAAAAAAAGAAAATTTGCAACCCGATTGCCATTAGTGGTGCTTGTATAACTCTATACTATCAAAAGTCGAGCCCAAGAACTTCAAATCTGCAATAACTGAAGATTGTTGGTTTCAAGCTATGCAAGATGAGATTCACAAATTTGATCAGCTTCAAGTATAGGAATTAGTACCTCAACCAGACTGTGTCATGATTATAGCTCTCAAGTGGATTTACAAAGTTAAACTTGATGAGTATGGTGATGTTGAGGGAAAAAGGGGTGAAGAACAAGGTAGGTTGGGTGGCTAAGGTATAACACAAGAAGAGGGTAATAATTTCGTGGAACATTTGGGAAAATGGAAAAGAATGGGTGAATTAACAAGGTAGGATTACCCAAAGGCAAAAAAGCCGTTTGCACGTATCAAGGCTATTCGTATCTTTATCGCCAATGCCGCCAGTAAAAACATGACCATCTATCAAATGGATGTCAAGACAGCATTCCTTAATGGCGAGTTAAAAGAAGAAGTCTATGTTAGTCAACCAGAAGGTTTCGTTGATCCAGACCATCCGACACATGTTTATCGTCTGAAGAAGGCTTTGTACGGTTTAAAGCAAGCTCCTCGGGCTTGGTATGATACCTTGTCACGATTTCTTTTGGACAACAAATTTTCCAAGGGTGCAGTAGATCCGACATTATTCACTCGAAAAACAGGAAAACATATTCTTCTTGTTCAAATATATGTAGATTGTTAGATATTAGAAAAAGACTCGGTCACCCCGTGTATTTTACTGTTTATTATAGTTCGTAGTTTAATAGTTAATAGTATGATTTTCGGTTTAAGTCGGGTACTAATACCCGGTATATTGTAAGTACTATATAAGCCTCTTCCAACTTTGGAAGAGGCAAGCTAGTTATTATTTTCCTTTTCAAAGAAACACATTTTCTCTCACTAGAAAACTCTCTCAAGTGTTTCTCTCTCTAGAAACTAGCCAAATCCAAGAATCGACCCCGTGTTATGATATAGGATATACCACAATTGGTATCAGAGCTTATGGGATGATTAGATCGTGTGTATATGTGATTTCTTGCTTGTTTTAGATCGAAAAGTGTGCCATAGAAAGCTCTAGCTCGTTTTTTGAAGTTCTCCGAATTTTGTTGTTTGTGTTGATAAAGTTTGGGTGTTTCTAGTTGCTATTACCCTATGGTACTGTGTTGTGCAAAAGAAATCAAGCAAAATCGTTCAAAAGGGTGATTTTAAGTGGATTTGTGTGATAAAAGTCGTGTTGCTTCCCTGGAGAGGTGCCAGAATTCTTCAACGGCGTTTGCTGAAATATAAATATTTTATTAATAGGTTACCACCCTCTGACACACGCGGGTTGCTTAGGTGCGCGTTGCTCAACGAGGCTAGTTGTTACTAACAGCGGTTTTTGCTTACCAGCGTTTGAACAGGTGGCGAGTTGCTCAAGGAAGCGAGTTGCTTTATACTAAGCAGCGAGTTGCTTACCAGCGGTTTGCTTTCCAGCGGTTTGAACAGGTTATCAGCGGTTTGAATATTTTAAAAGCTAATAACCTTAAGGAAACTCTGGCTGTTTGAAAACTCAACGGCGGTTTGATAAAATATTCTTTTGCAGGCGGGTTGCTTGCACGAGTTGCGCTTAAAATTCCACCAGCGAGGTGCCTTATTTCTTTGCAGCCGGTTTGGTAGCGCTCTAGCGGCGAGTTGAGCTACTGTCTAGAAATTTGAAATTTTCAAACTTTGGGACTTAATATCCACTACACCAAGAAACAAATGCTTAACCTTCATCCACTTATTAACGGTACCCTCATACTAATCATATGATCGAATCAAAACATATCATATCATAAAATACAAATGTCTATATGCAAGAAGACATCCAGTGTGCCGGTTCTGACACACAGCCCACCAAAATGCTTGATAGAACAGACTTTGAATCTTCTCAACAAACGCATACGTCTGTACTGTCTAAGGAAAGTGATAATGGAGAAATATTATGAAGTCCATCAAAGAAGGACCATTTCATATGGGAAACGGGACATCCAGATGTTATTACTACTGAGGAACTGAGGGTGCAGTTCAAAAGACCCAGTACGTGCTAGAGTCCTTAACAGACCTTTCAGCTGAGAAAAAGGCAAGGTATAAAGCTGACATTCGTACAACGCAAAATCCTACTTAAGAGTATACCAAAGGACATCTACTCACTCATTAAATCACTATACTGACGCCAAAGGACATTGGGGAAAACGTGAAGATGATTCTGGAGGTATCTGAGTTAACAAAGGAAATGACAGGAAATCTCAGTTAATACGATAATTTGAACACTTCCGTCAATCAAAGGAGAAACCATTCCAGGATACTACGGTAGGTTTTAACGAAGCTCATTAATGACATGAGAAACAACAAGAATGACCATGCCCAGGATGCAGCATTACCTCAAAGTTTGTGAACACCATGTTTACCTAGTGGAGTAGAATTCATAACTGAAGTCAAACCTTAATAGAGGTTAGAAAGAGTCAAACTTTAGATCAGATGTATGCCTTACTAAAAGCAACATGAGGTGATACTAATGAAAACATAATATGAAGTAAATGTTCATCAACCAAAAATGATCCTTTGGCACTAGTGTCGGACGTGCCTCAGTTCAAGCAGTATCCGACACAATCATACCAAATCTCCTCAATCCCTCAAACAGAAACATATCTTCTGACAAATTCAACTAGACTCAGGAAGTTCTTCAACAGAAAACTTGATTGAAAGTTTATCCAACTCACTTTCCCTCCTCACTCAATTGTACAAATCACATCTTCCACAAACAAACAATCAACTTAGAACGTCGTCTAATGCAAGGAACAAAGCTACGGTTCAAGACGGCAGAGTTGTGGTTCAAGATGTCCATGGAAGATACAATGCGAACAATCAAGGAAAACCATTTCAAAGAAACAATGCAAGAGGAAATGTTGTAGCTGGAATTGTAGGAGGTCACAACAAAGGAGGCATTATTAATCCTGGTCTAGCCAAACCCATTAAGTGCTACAACTGTAACGGACTAGGGCACATATCACGAGAATGTCCAAGGCCAAAGCGACTTCAAGATTCAGACTACTTCAAGGACAAAATGCTACTAATGCAAGCCCAGGAGAATGGTGCAGTACTGGATGAAGAACAGTCGTTGTTTCTTACAGGATAACAGGTTGCCAACTTTGATGAGGATGTGGATAATTCACCCGAGAATGATTTGGCACTCAATGTGGACCATGTCTTTGAAGCTGATGAATGTGATGCATTCGACTCTGATGCTGACTATACGAGTGATAGTAATATTATTCTGTATGATCAGTATGTGGAAGACAACGAAGAACATGTTGTACAAAGTAATGTTTCTTCTGTACAAGATGATGCATTGATCTTAATTCTCGATGAAATGCATGAACAGGGCGTACAAAGTAGATTACCAAATAAGCCAAACATGGTAGTTAAGGATTCAGTGACCTCTGAACTTGCGAGATATAAGGAACTGGTCAGGGAATATGAACTTGCGACAAAACTTGCAAAAAGAGAATCACCCCAACAAGTGTTACAGAAGGGGAAAGAGATTTTGAGAAACGAAAAGATGTTACCTCACTGAAGTTATTCCATTTTTCATAACTCTTAAAGAATACTTTGTAGGAGTTCAAACGACCCTCTTTAAAGAAGTTAAAGTAATGGAAGAAATTTTTGATCAAATGAATAACGAAGTGGACAAGAATGCTGTAGACAAGCAATGTGCTGAAATTGTAAAGAAAAAACTTCTCATTAAAAATGAGAATCTGATTGCTAATTGGTTGTCGAATCAACTGTTGTATGACGTAGAAAAATCACGTTGTCTAGATCTTGAAGT